>WNWU01000766.1:0-11592 GCA_012654045.1 Ptyas mucosa | reverse complement strand
ACTTGGCAGCTTTAAGACTTGTGGACTTCAACTCCCAGAATTCTCCAGCCAGCTATGCTGGCTGGAGAATTCTGGAAGTTGAAGTCCACAAGTCTTAAAGCTGCCAAGTTTGAAAACCTCTGTTTTATAGCTATGAGCTATAAAACAGTGGAACTGCTTGTCTCAAGTTGTGGATACTTCATCATGGGAGAAAAGATTGGACAGCCATTTCTCCAGGGTGATGATGATGACTGACTGACTGATTGATTGATACTCCGCCTTTCCTATTTTTTATGATTATCTCAAGGTGGCGAGATAATGTTCCCCCTCCTATTTTTCACACAACATCATCAGCCTAAACTGTCTGACTAGAAGTTCTCTAACCCTAACAATCTAGGATCTTACGAATCTACTAATTGTGTTCTTCCGAATTGCCGAGGATACCTGTGCTTAATTGCAAGGTTACAGCGGCAAAATCTTGCAAGTCAGAAAGTACCAATATGTATCGATCCCCTCAGTTTTACAGAAACTAGGGAGGGTCCTTAAATGTGAGATGTTTGACACGCCATTATAGGGGTGGGTTCTACTTACCTTTACTACCGGTTCGCATCGTGCCCACGCGCGCCCTGCGCAGAAGCTTCTGCACATGTGCAGATCGCTTCTGATGACATCCGGGACAGTGGGCGGAGCCTCACGCCGGTTTTACTACTGGTTCTATAGAACCAGGGGTGAAATTTAAAATTTTTCCCTACCGGTTCTGTGGGTGTGGCTTAGTGAGGGGGGGGTATCCTGTGACTGAGTGGGCATGGCCAACTCGATGTCACTCACAGCCACACCCACTCAGTCACAAGACCCCCTCCCACCAAGTCACGCCCACAGAATCCGGGAGGAAAATATTTTAAATTTCTATTCGGCCGGTGTGTCCTTACCTTTCTTCCGCGGCTCCGCCCACTCGCCCCATTCCCCGGAGTCGGGGAATGCACCTTTCTCCCGCGGCTGGCTATCAGGGGAAGCAAGTGCCCGAAAGATACCGGAGTCGCTCTCTCTCCTTCTTGAATGAGCCGCTCTGATCCACGCACTGGCTGCACAAGTGCACACCCAACCTGTGCTGAATTAAATAAACGGTGTGTGCTTGCGCAGCTGGCACGTGGAGCAGAGCGGCTCATTCAAGGAGATTGAGCGACTCCGGTAACTTTCGGGCGCTTCCCTTCCCTGACAGCCAGCCGCGGGAGAAAGGTGAGCAGTAGGATACACCGCGTGGCGAAGGACGAGCAGGCAGCGGCTCCACGGCAAGGCCAGAGTCGGGGAATGGTGCATTCCCAGACTCCAAGGAATGGGGAGGGTGGGCGAAGCCTCCAGCTGCCATTGCTACTGATTCTCTGAACCACCGGCCATCATCGCTACCTACTCACCCGAGTCGGTCTGAACCAGGAGCATTTCACCCCTTTATAAAACCGGTCCAAACCAGGGGCAACCCACCACTGCAGCATACATATAGATGGCTTCTACTCTACAACTATTTTGAAAACAAGGAAAGCAGCCAAGGTTGCATGCAGGGAGATGGAGGGCCAAGAGGGTGAAGATGCTGGCCACAACCATGCCATCGGAGGTCCACCCCTTTTTCGCATGTTAAAAGAGGTGGCTTTTCAGTTGCATGGTTGTGATTGCCACCTTGACTTTTTGTTCATTCTTCAGTGACGTCTCTGCTGCTGGGAAGTGTATGTCCTCTGCATTCTGACCAACCTTCGCTGCAAATTACCTGCTCATACTTCAACTGCTTTGCCCGTTACTCGTATCAGCTCCTGCCAACCTAGTAGTTTGAAAGCATGCAAATGCGAGTAGATAAATAAGGACCCTTTCGGTGGAAAAGTAACATTGTTTTGTGTGCCTCGGCATACAAAACTTTCTGGCTGCATACCACGGAAGCATGTTTGGACAATGCTGGTGCCCTTGGCTAAGAAATGGAGATAAGCACCACCCAGGGGAAACCTTTATCTTTATCTCTACCGTATACCTAAACTTGGTTTTTCAGAAGATTTCTCCCCAGATTCTTTGCTATTTTGGTACTTCTTTTGCAATTGAGATCAGGATTTAACAGGTCCTTTGTTGGTTGGGTTTTAAGCAAAGTCATGCTGTTGTTGCATGTTTAAATAGACACCACACTTGCTCATGCTTATTCAGAGACTTGGTATTACAGGTACTCCTCAACATATAACAGTTCATTTAGTGACCATTTAAAGTTACAACAGTACTGAAAAAAGTGACTTGTGAATATTTTTCAGATTACCACCATGGCAGGATTTCCACGGTCACATGATCAGAATTTGGATTCTTGGCAACTGACTCATACTTATGTCGGTTACAGTGCCACTGGGTCATGTGATCACCTTTTGCGAACTTCTGACAAGCAATGGGGAAGTCAGTTATACTTAATAACTGTGTTACTAACTTCAGTGACTCACTTAACGATTGTGGCAAGAAAGGTTGTAAAATGGGGCAAACTTCATTTAACTACAGTCTAGCTTGGCAACAGAATGGGGGTCCATTTTGTTTGAGGCCTACCTGTATTGTTCTGCAACTGCTAATTTTGCCCTCCTCAGGTGAGAAAGCACCTCGGTGTAGTTACTGAGAAAACACAATGGAATTGTGCACCAAAAATGGTTCCAGGAAGCAGAGACTAGCATGTTTTTTTAATGTTTTCTTATGTAATCTAATCCACGGAGGTGGGTTTTCCCAGTATTTTTAGGTAAAGACTTCAGGCAACTATAGAACACATTTCCATGATTTATAGCGAAACCAGGTCTTCCCTTAATTATGGCCATAGATAGCTATTAGGAAATAGCACCATGAAATCTGTGTGTAGGTGGGTTGATTAGACAGACCTGCAACTAAAGAAAGCACATTTTTTTTCCAACCCTGCTGATTGCAACTCCTTTTCGAGTGCACAAGGGAAAGATCCTTCTGGCATTTGCAGGAGAAGCCAATTCAAAAATAACAGGGCAAAAGAGCATCTCCCAAGCAGAGTCAACCTCTTTGCTGAGCCCTTCACATTCACATCTTTCCCTATAGCCTCATCGCTAGGCAACTAAATTTTCCGGAGAAGATTGATCAAGGCAACATGCTTAATTCCTCATTTGGCTGATGAAAGGGTCATCGTTGGCAGTCTCTTAACTTTGGATCCAGCTGGCTGGACTTCAATCCCCACAATTCCCAGCCAGCATGGGAATATATGATGAGGACACTTGTTCCAGGAAGGCTACCACTCAACAATTCCCCATCACCAGGAGGATCAAGTGTCATTAGGAATTTCTCACAAGCCAACAAACCATGCAAAGATTGACAAACAGGCTCTGCTCCATCTGCTTCAGACCTGATGTTTCCCACTTCCCATTAGCCAATCCTCTTTTTGCAGGCATGTTTCATCAGCCAAAATAAGTCCTGAAGTGTAACAGATGGCATACAGAATCCCTCTCCTGACCTGACCTTCTGGGTGGTGGCCCATCTCTTCAACCTTTGTTCCACCCAAGCCCTCTGCCCTTAGCATTTAGGGCTGCCGGCAAGCTATCTGCCAAAACTCCACGCAGAGAGAAGCAGCAGAAATTCCTTCTGGGCGCAAAGGGGAAGCAGCTGAGACGGAAGTCACAGATTGTCCATCAGCATCACATCAGAGGTGGCAGACTTCAAAATATGTATGAAAGGAAAGAGATGAGGGGACCACAATCAAAGCAGGATGTCATATCCTCTCAGCTGGGCATTCCACCACCTAACAGCCATGATGCCAGACTCAGAAGAAGGCTCCAACGATCCTTTTCAAACACAGCTAAATATAACCATGCGAAACACTTTCTACCAAACAAAGAATCATCTACAAGCTCCAGGTAATTGCTGCCCGCCCCCCCAAAAAATCTGTACACCTGGCAGAGAATTGGATAAGCAGAATTTTTAGGAAAAAGTGTATGGTTTTTAAGAGTTTAGATAGGAATGACATTTTTCCAGCCCTGCCTCTTTGCTTACCTCGTTTCCAGAGTAAATATTGTAATACAAGTAGTCTTTAATTTATGACCGGTCTCATGATGAACTCCTCCAAAAGGTACTTAAGACCTGTTTCTGATGATCACACACACTTACTTTCGTGTAATTGGGTGCTCAGCAACCAGCTCACCTTTATAGCAGTTTGCAGCATCCTGTGCTCATATGACCATGATTTTTTTTAACCAAAAAACAACATTTACTTCCAGTTGTTGGCAAAAACTGGCCAGAATAAACAATGGGTTCTCTTAATGGTATGAAAAAGGTTGTAAAATTGAATCGGTCATGTGGATGACCTGCTTTACAACTATCATGACTTACAGCCTAATGGGCAAGCTCTATTATGGTTGTAAATCAAGGACTTCGTGTAATGCCATTTGCTTTTAACTATCCATGCATTTATCTTGCTGCCTTTCTCACTGGATCCCTGTAAAAGAGGTTTATTAATCCTTATAAGCAGTGGTGACATTCATTTTTTTTACTACCGATTCTGTGGGTGTGGCTTGGTGGGCATGGTAGGGGAAGGATACTGCAAAATCTCCGTTCTCACCCCCCTCCAGGGGAAGGATACTGCAAAATCCCCATTCCCACCTCACTCTGGGTCCAGCCAGAGGTGGTATTTGCCAGTCTCCAAACTGCTCAAAATTTCCACTACCGGTTCTCCAGAACCTGTCAGAACCTGCTGGATTTCACCCCTGCTTATAAGGCCTCATGAGTAACTAAAAAAAGTTAAATTTGAAAAAAAAAGTCTTTCTTGATTTATACCTTAGATTCTTATCAGTAATTCTCCTATTCCTAAACTTTTGTTATTTTTACTCTTCTTTTGTTTTTGCTTTCCTTGCTAAAATGTTCCAAATCTCTGAAAAATCATTTGCTAGCAAAAGGAGAAAAAAGCGGAATTGTGCTGGATAGAAACTTAGAAAATGTGGTGGCACGAAAGCTGAAAACTGGCAACAGGAGTTTCTAACATTATGAAATAGAAACTTGCTCAATTTCAGTCTCTAGTTTACACAGAAATCCCAGGTTGAGTAACCAACATTTAATGACCAATCTGAAAAATTTTAGCAAAATGGTTACCTGGGTTTTAGCATTAAAAAAATGAAAAATCGCATTAAACTTCTTCCAACCAATAGTTTTGCAGAACAGTTCTTGCCTTCACTCTTTGAAAAACCTCTGTGATTTTATAATGAAAAATAAACAGAAAACCTAGTTTTGTTTCAAGTGCTCATTGCTTCTTTTGGAAACTTTAGAAATGAAATTTCCCATTTAGTTCAAAACTCGAGATGAATGACAGGAAGAGCGGGGAATGTTTTGTTCTGAAATGGCCTTCAAGCCAGGAACATTTTTGCCCAATTATGCTACTTTGCTCTCCCATAAAATCTGGGGAAGCTTTTTCTGACCTGGAAAATCTACCCAATTAAGAGATTGAATGAAGCTTCTGAAAAGAAAAAAATTAAGATAGGATGTAAGTCTTCAACTCATCTATCCATTCCAGCTGCTGTCTTGACTTTTCTTTCTTGTCCAATTTCTGGTCAGAACCTTAACAGTTCCAATGATCACATTGTCACCATCAGTTTAAAAAAAAAGACTCGGTCAATAGGGGATCTTCTTAAGTGTGTTCCCCTCATCTCAGGAGCAAGTGGTTAGTCCTTCAATTTGCTGCTTGAAAGGACACTGTCATATCAATGCTTGTTGTATTCCATTGTGTTTTGTGGAGAACCAATTTCTCAAATATCACGAGTCCTGATTCAGATCCTCAATGAAATCTCATGCATCAAAGACAAGAAAACCAAAACCAAGTGCTTTAGTTATTTTAGTATAGAGAAGGGGAAGCAATTTAGAGAGGCTATGAAAATCCCTTTCCTCACTCATCCTTTACTAGCCATGAAGCATATTCATCTTCAATTTGCTATTTTTACTGGAACGTTTACAATCTCCCTGAATTACTCTATAGCCGTGATGGCAAACCTATGGCACGGGTGCCACAGGTGGCACGTGGAGCCATATTGGTGGGCACGCGAGTTCAGCTCTGGCATGCATGCGTGCGCCAGCCAGCTGATTTTCGGGTGTTCGGGGCCCACCAGAAGTCAGGAAACACACTGTTTCCAGCCTTCAGAGGGCCTCTGGGAGTGGGGAAGGCCGTTTTTGCCCTCCCCAGGCTCCTAGAAAGGCTCTGGGGTGTCAGGTTCCGACGTTATCTCAAATAAAAAGACATGGAGCCTGGGGAGAGCGAAAAATGGGCCCCACCGTGCTATCACGTGCCAAAAGCAGGGTGAGCATGGGGGGGCACATAGAATTATGGATATGGGCACGGGTGCGTGTGACCCCACCACACTCCCCCCGCTTTTGGCACACGATGGCAAAAAGGTTAGCCATCACTGCTGTATAGTCTTGCTTGCATATTAGTCTCTAACTTGGAAACTCTGTTCTTCTACTTTATCTGTATGGTATCTGCATCCTACCAACAGGCCGTATGGATTTAGCATTTATCTGTAAACGTAAGTAACAACACCAGCTACACAGATTAATTAGGTTGGCAAACTCTCTTTGGTGGTGGTCCCACATTTCACAGAAATCTCCCCAAACTTTTTAGTCATGTGTTTTATTTTCTTATATTGTTGTGAAGCATCAGAAGCCAATTAAGAGATGGGCAGTGTAGAAATTTAATAAATGTTGAATGAATGAATGAATGAACGGATGAACGGATGAACTAGTGAATATAACAATGAGAACGATCAGTGTAAAGGCTTACCTCTGGAAGCTGTGGGTGCTCCATCACGGGAGGTTTTCAGAAGAGACTGGATAGCTATTTTGTCCGGAATGGTATAGAATCTCTTACAGCAGAACTTCCTAAATTTTTTAAGAGTTTGGTGAGATAAGCCAACCAATTCTTGCAGTTCTTGAGTGCCCTCTAAAGACCAAGGATTGCAATTTTCAGGGAAATTCTTGGCAAGATGGAAAGCCAAATCTCAAAATTATTCTCCTGAATTTGGCACTTGATAAGATTGACTGGAATTCCAAAAACTTCCAATCATCTTTCCAACTTTGGCATTGTTCACTGGGAATTTAGGGACCTGGGATCCCAACACTGGAGGATATTAGCGTTTTGGAACTATTTAACTCCTGGAAAGCTAGCAGGTCAGGATCCATCGAATCCACAGCCTGCTAATTTTCAGAAAGAGTAGAAGTATTTTGCACAGAAAATTTCAGGAAGTATTTTTCTGGATGTGAAGCTTGGTAAACTTGAATGTGTTACATTGCAGAACAAATCAATTATTTTCAGTTATCCTTTTTGTTCCTCTGATATTTTTTTTAAGTAACAGAAGCTCTTTAAAAAAAATCAAGAATATACTTATATTGCTGTTTTACATTTCTGGAGTTTAATTATAAAGCATATATGCAAATGCAACGTAGTCCTAGCAACCTTTTCTATCTTAAATAAAGTGTTGAGTTTTAAATAATCAAACCAGACTCCTGAATATGTCAAGATGAGATGGATTAAAGGTTTCTTAAATTCTATGGGCACGAGAAGATGTATAATCCTTTTCCTTTCTTCCTTCTTGTCTGGAATGGCAGTTTAGACAAGCTCTTTTAAATTCTCCATTTGTTTTCTAAAGAACCCCAAAATAATAATCATGGAATCTCTTCCTTAAATCCAATGCAGGTAGTCCCCGGTTTTCAACCACTTTTTTAGTGACTGTTCAAAGTTACAACAGCACTGAAAAAAGTGACTTATGACTGGTTCTAACATTTATGACTGTTGCAGCATGGCAGGGTCATGTGATCACCCTCTTTGACCTTTGACCTTCCCAGCTGGCTTCCGACAGGCAATGTCAAAGTGCCCCCCCCCCCCCCACCAGATTCACTTGACAACTTCAGTGATTTGCTTAATGATTGTGGCAAAAAAGGTCATAAAATGAGGTGCAACTCAACAACTCCATCGCTTAGCAATGGAAATTTGGGGCTCAACGTGAACGTAAGCTACCTATACCTTAACTGTTATATTGTTGTATTGTACTTTTCTGCAACACAATTACCAATCCCCCTTTTTTTCTGTGAGGGTTGGTCAAATGCCCAATCCTGCTGTCAAATCATTAAAATTGGTGTACAACTCTTTCTGTGGCCATGAACAGTCAAAACCCCATTTCAGCCTAGACATGTTTCGTTTAGAATATTATTCGCATCTCTAACCCGAAAGGAATGCCTTAAAATTGCGGCTCCGGCTGTGACTCAGAGAGTCACTGAAACAGATGCAAACCTTTGCTTTCCCCTAAAAAAAAGTAGGTCTTTCCTTCTCCTTTTGCAGCTGAAAAGGCAATTTGTGATGGAAACTGTGGGGTAAAGATGGAACAATAAAAGGTAAACAGCATAACATACCTTTGTGTAGATATACACTTGCACCGAAAAAAGCTAAGGCAGGGTCTCATGCCTGATCCTACAATTTTGATAAAAAAACAGAAATCAGAATAGAAATCTTGGGAAAATCTTTATTTCAAAACACTTTATTCAAAATAACATTCTCAGGGCATCAACTATCGGTCAAATAACAAGTTGCAGAAGGAAAAAAAAATAAAATAAAAGCAGTATTAAAACAGGGTGCTAATTGGCCAATCTAGAGATGAGGTTACTGTGATGGTAGTAAGAATGCTTAGTCTGAAGAATCAAGAGAGATTTAAACTCAGGGCAGTAATACCATTAATATATTATAATAATGCATTACTACAAACAAAAAGCAATCAGTTGTCTTTTGTTTTAAAAAAATAGCTGGCCATAATTAAAAAAAAAAGAGCTAGCCTACTAGAGCAGTAAAGATACTCAAATGACTGGATTCACACACAAAGGTATTATATGGTTCATTCGGTTTTACTTTAGTAAGTTGCCTGACCCAGCCATTGTAAATCCAGTCACTGATGTTTTTGTAATTACATCACAGTTTAACAAACCATGGCAGTACATGTGAGCTCAATGTGAGATATTATTGTAAGACGTTTAAACAGAGAGAGAGAGTGTGTGTTTTATGCTGTATACCCAGATTTTAAATTAGAAATGTGGATTTAATCAAATTCCCATGAAGAAAGCAGCTGAATGGGGAACTGGGGGTGAGGGGAAGGGAGGAGGAAGGAAGAAAATAATAGATATTATTCTAAAAACGTCAAATTAAAATCAGTGATATAATCTTAACAGGAAAGAACAAAACACTTCTAAAGCAAATATATTAGAAAAGCATTGAATAGACAGCAATGAAAAAATCTTGCTTATATTCCCAGTGGTTTTTTTCTAGCGTTTCGTGAAAGAATCCCATAAATTTGAATATTTGACGGCTAATTTAGAAAAGCACCTCTATCAACCCCCAGCACAGAGAATGTTTCAATTTCATATGGCAAATTTTATATTTTTATCATAAGAGAAGAGCCAAAGAGAATGGTTATGAAAGCTTTTTTAACAGCTACACCTCTGGAAATACAACACCAAACTTTTTAAGTTCAACCAACTTTTCTTTCTCTAACTTCTGCTGTGGTTTGTTCAGCTAATTCTTCTTTCTTCTTGTTATAAACCTTTAAGAGATACTCATCCGGTTCAATTCCTTTTTCATGTAACTCAGACATGATTTTCCCTAGCCTTTCTGGTGTCCTTGCATTTTGTAGTTTCCGAGTTGTGATATACAAAGTAAATTCTTCCAGGGTCATTAGCTTACAAGTATCAACCTCACAGATATTTCTAACATCTTCAGATTTATTCACTTCTGGGAAGAAAACAAGACCGGACATTTTCTCCAGATCTTCAATGCCAACTTGGAATTCCTGGAGCTGATGGTCAAATCCAATAGGACGGTTTGGTACCACGAAGGCTCCAAGTAGCAAAGGATCTTGAAACACTTCACTTCGCCTGGCGAGAATGACTTTGTAGAGATGAGAAGGTACAGCCACCTCGTCTTTCCCAATCACCTATCAGCAGAAGGGAGAAATATATCACTCAAATTCATCTATCTGTGCAGATTCTCAATCATCCAGGCCATGGTTGTCCCAAAGGTGCTTTTTCTAAAAGGCAACTGGACTTTCTTGTTGTTGTTTTTCCTTTGAAAATATTTTGCTTCTCACTTAAGAAGCTTCTTTGGTTCTAACTGACTGGTGGAGAATAGAAGGATTTATATTCTTTGTAGTCATCTGGCATTAACAATTTCTCCGAGAGTCGTTAAGGCCACTTGAAGATTTACCTCAGAATCATCTGAATCAGAGTGCAAGTGTGTGTGTAACTTTCAAACCTGTGGTCCTCTTTGTCCAAAATATGGACTTCGCTGACTTCAAAAAAATGACCCTTGTCTTGCAGATTCAGCAGTCCACCTGCATCCCCATCATCAATTAGAACTGATGAAGCTCCTTGGATGAGAAGCGAAACATTTTTCAAAGAAAAAAAACAAGGAAGTCCAGTTGCCTTTTGGAAAAACACCTTGAGGATTCAAATTCATCTTAAATTAGGGCACGATCCAGATCTCATTTGGATGAACATGGAACTGCCAACTCAACAATAAGAAGAATTATTGAATAAACACAAGCCAATAGTTGACAATGTATCTACCCATTTTAAAAAGGCTGCTAAAAGGGAAATCAGTTAATTATCCCTCTGGGTTGATACATTGCAAAAAGATTGGAAAGGAGTTGTTAATTCCTGGGGAGGTAGAAGTAGTCCTCAATTTATGACCACAACTGATGTTAATTGTGTTACGGCCTATTTTGCAATCTTCATTGTCATTGCTGTTAAGCAAATCCCTGCGGTTTAATTTAATTAATTCATTAATGAGAGCCAGTTTGGTTTCTAGGCAAGAAACCAGGAAACTGTGAGTTCTAATCCTGCCTTAGCCATGAAATCTGTCTGGATGAATTTGGGCCAATCACTTTCTCTCAGCCAAATCCATCTCACCGGGTTGTTGTTGGGGGGAAAATAGGAGGAAGAAAGAACATTAAGCATGATTGCTTCCTTGAGTTACTTATACAGTAATAAAAGTGGGATTAAAAATATCTAATAAACAAGTCATATATCCCTACACATTAACAGATATGTAACAAATATAGGCAAATATATATAACAGATAGTTGCCCCCAATATGTTATCAAAAGCCACACAAAAGGGAGAGACAGAACATTCCGTACGTTGTACCATTAATTCAAACTTCATTAAATAATACCAAGTTTTAAAAATGTGGCTCCACATTGCTGGGACTCTAAATCACAAGAACAAAGCAACATACTAGTGCAATACTGCCTGATGTGTGGAAAATTCTTAAATTCTTTATCCTTTTTCCTTTGAGAGTGTATTGGGAAACATTAGTAAAGGAAGCTTGGTGGTCCCACTGAAATTCTCAAAGTAACATCTGTGCATTTTATCTTTTTAAAGGCTAAACCCATCGAGCGCTGTAGAGATATAAGCTTTTCCTGCTTTGTTCTTTATTACAAGAGAGTTTGAAAAATGTGACATTCAGAACATAGATCTGAAGTGAAAAGTAGATAGTTTCTGCCTGTTCAAAGCTTCAGCGTCCCTGGGGAGGCCAGGAAGGCAATGGAAAAGAAAGCAGACCTACCGGCACAC
>WNWU01000395.1:616257-710676 GCA_012654045.1 Ptyas mucosa | reverse complement strand
GCCCAGGGTAGGGGTGGGGTGGGTGGCGGTTGTTATTAGGGAGTCCCTTGGTCCATGGGAGGTCATTTTTCCTCAGATAGATGGGTGTGAGTCTCTCCTTATTAGATGGGGTCCACAAGGGCAGTTGGGTGTGTTGATTATGTACTTTCTCCCAGCTGCGTATCAATGGCCCTGCCCGGGCTGCTCGATGCTCTCTCGGGGTTGGTGGTTGAGTTCCCTAAACTTATTGTTCTGGGGGACTTTAATCTGCTGTCCCTGGGTGGAGCATCAGGGGTGGCCCGGGAGTTCATGGCTTCCATGGCAGCCATTGACCTGACTCATATAATTCAGGGCCTGACTCATGAGGGGGGGGCACACCCCTGATCTTGTTTTTATCTCGGAACAGTGGTGTGATGATTTCGGTGGGGGAGACTAGTTATTCATCCCCTGTCATGGACCAATCATTATCTCCTGTGGCTGGGCTTCCAGAATGCCAACCCCCCCCCCCTGCTGCTGGGATGCAGGACCGACCATCTGGTTCTGCCCCAGGTGCCTGATGGACCCGGAGAGGTTCCAGAAGGAGCTTGGGACAATACCTCTCTCTCTCTCCCATGCCCTGGTTGAGGCTCTGGTGGATGCCTGGGAAAAGGCAGCCTCTGAGGCACTCAACCATGTCATACCTTTGCGGCCTCTGACCCAACACAGATCCCGGTTAGGTCCCTGGTTCACGGAGGAGCTCCGAGAGATGAAGTGCCACAGGAGAGGCCTAGTGAGTGGTTGGAAAGCCAGTCATTCCAAATCTGACCATTTCCAGCTGAGATCGTTCACATGACCTTATCTGGTGGCGATGGAGGCGGCGAAGCAGGCATACTTCTCCTCCATCATTGCATCCGCAGATAATCTCCTAGCTGCCCTGTTCAGGGTGTCCTGCTCCTTCCTCAATCAGAGGGCAGGGGAGGATCCTTTGCAGGGACGCACCAAGGAGTTTAGTCAGCATCGGCTGGATAAGATCGCTCAGATTCAGGACGGTCTGGACTCTGACTGGGCAGGGTCTGACGGTGAGGAGGCCGTTGGTCTTGGGATTTGGGAGGAGTTTGATCCTGTCACCCCTGAGGAAGTGGACAGGATTATGGGAAGGCTGAGTGGCACCACGTGTGTACTGGACCCGTGTCCCTCCTGGCTTGCTTATGTGGCCTGAGAGGTGACACGGGATTGGATCCAGGCAGTAATAATGGCATCCTTGGATGAGGTGATCTTCCCTGCCACCTTGAAGGAGGTGGTAGTGAGACCCCTCCTCAAGAAACCTGCCTTGGATCCAACCATACTGGATAACATTTGTCCAGTCTCCAACCTTCGCTTTGTCGTGAAGGTTGTTGAGAGAGTGGTGGCATGGCAGCTCCTGTTGGCCCTGGAGGATACAGACTACCTGGATCCGTACCAATCGGGTTTCAGGCTGGGGTACAGAATGGAGACGGCATTGGTTGCACTGGTGGATGATCTTTGGAGGGCTCGGGACAGGGGACACTCCTCTGTTCTGGTCCTCTTGGATCTTTCGGCGGTTTTTGATACCATCGACCATGGTATCTTGCTGTGATGGCTCGAGGAGTTGGGAGTGGGAGGCCCTGTTCTACAGTGGTTCTCCTTCTATCTCTCAGGCCATATACAAGTGGTGTTGGCACGGGGGCAGAGGTCGGCTATGAGGCCCCTCACTTGTGGGGTGCCCCAGGAGTCAGTCCTCTTGCCTCTCCTGTTCAATATCTATATGAAGCCGCTTGGGAAGATCATCCATGGTTTTGGGGTGTGGTATCATCAGTACGCTGATGATACCCAGCTTTTTATATCCACCCTAAACCAGCCCAGTGATCCCTCGATGTGATGTCCCGCTGCCTGGAAGCGGTACGGACCTGGATGGGGAGGAACAGGCTCCGACTCAACCCCGCCAAGACCGAGTGGCTGTGGTCCGGCATCTTGGTCTGATCGAGATCTTCCATTGTTGACCATCGGGGGTGAGGTGCTACCCCCTGTGGATACGGTTGTAACTTGGGTGTCTTCCTGGATTCATGGTTGTCTCTGGAAGATCATGTAATGACCGTGTCCAGGGGAGAATTTGCCTACGTTCGCCTTGTGCACCAGCTGCGCCCGTACTTGGACCAAGATGCCCTATGCACTGTTACTCATGCGCTGGTCACCCCCCGTGCCATGCTCTCTACCTAGGGCTGCCCTTGAAAATCACTTGAAGGCTTCAGCTGGTGCAGAATGCGGCCGCATGGGTTGTGATGGGAGCGTCCCGACACTCCCATGTTACACCCCTCCTGCGCGACTTGCATTGGTTACCGGTTGCCCTTCAGGTGAGGTTCAAGGTGCTGGTTATTACCTACAAAGCCCTTCATGGCCTAGGCCTGGGATATTTGTCAGACCACCTGCAGCCAGCGACAATTCCCAATCACCCGGTGCGTACCCACAGACAGGGCCTCCTCAGGGTGCTGTCGGCCAGACAGTGTCGACTGGCGACCCCCAGGGGGAGAACTTTCTCTGTGGGCGCACTCACCCTCTGGAACCAACTTCCTTTGGAACTCCGGATGGCCCCTGACCTTCGCTCGTTCCGCCGCGATTTGAAGACCTGGTTGTTCTACAGCCTGGACTGATGGGGGGGTTTCTTAATGAATTTTAAATTGTTTTAAATTGGAATTTTAATTTTATATTGTCTTTAATGAGGAACTGTGCATTTTTACCGTTGTGAGCCGCCCTGAGTCCTTGGAGATAGGGCGGCAAATAAATAAATAAATAAATAAATAAATAAATAAATAAATAAGTAAGTAAGTAAGTAAGTAAGTAAGTAAGTTCAATATCATGATGAACCAAAGATGAAAAATCCCACTTCTGAGAGGACCAATCATGCACAGCTGCCTGTTTATGATAGGATTCAAACTGAGACTCTCCCTTCCCATCCATTCATGCACGAGGGCAAAACCTTGATAGCACCACTTGGTCAATCAATGGCTGTACAACTGAATATTACCAGCATACGAATGACACCTGACCTCAAACTGAAAAGGCTTTCCAGGTGGATCGTGAAAGTAATGGATTTGACTCAGTCTCACTCCTGCAACCAACACTGAATGGAACCACCTTCAGGTGAAGGAGAGACTCACATAACACTATATGCCCATCCTTTGTTATCCCAGTTTCTAATTTCATCCCCTGCCATGTGCTTATTTAAAAAAGGGCTATTCCATCCAAGCACTGGCATGACTGCTCACAGTTACAAGGATACAACTGATAGTTGTATGCCACCAAGCCCCATGACTGTCACACTAGCTGACCAACTATGGCCCAGGCCAAACTCCATCTTGTTTGCAGGGGGTCAGTTTCATGGAGGTCAGATTCACAACTTCAGCATGACTCCATCTCCTCTGTGCATTACAAGACACATAAACACGTTTTTTTCCATTCTGCTGAATGAGAAGCTATTGCTACACAGGTAAAACAATTGCTTTTCCTTGCAATTATCAGAAGTACAGTAATTCATAGTGTGTCCCCTGTGGATTTCTCGATACAAAATCTTACATAATAAACTCTGCTTTAAAAAAATATCTCTGAGTTCTTCAGATGGGGGCAGAAGACGTCACTTTAGCCTGCCTTGCAAAGAGCTCACGCCTAGATTTGAAGAGACTCGTATGCCTTTGTTTCCTCTATAGTCATGGCCCAAACAAAGGTAAGAGGAAGCATAGTTGCTATAAATTTGTCCAACTTCTCTGAAAAGGCTGCAAACCATATGTGTGTGAAGAAAGACTGGGCAGGAGTTATGCTACTGTTGATGCTGATGCTCTTCTGGCCACTGGCTCCAACTACAGCAAAGAGGCTGCAAACCATGTGTGTGTTCAGGGATTATATGGAAGTAGATGAAAGCTACTACAGGCCTGGTGATCTCATTATTGGTGGGAATTTGCCCTTGGGAATCATTGTAAAGTCTCCTGTCATAGACTTTAATACAGTGAACCTTCTTTTACCAACTGGGTAAGTTTCAACTGAAGGGGGAACATGGAGATAAATTGTTACTTTGCTTCAGGGACTTTTTTCAAAAAATACTTCTAGTGTTTTGAACTGTCCTGGTGAAATACATATTTTGTGATTTTCTCGATAAATTAGGAAGCTCTTCAAATAGGCTGGAATTCTCAATCTCTTCATCAGGAAGATGTTAAACAGCAAAAATGAAGAGCGAAGCTGTTCTGGCCTAGTGAAGAAGTCAAATTATAATATTAATCTGAACAATAATTTCTGGCAGAAAATTCAAATAAAAGCTCAACACTCTTCAAGTGTTCAGAAGTTACAAAAATTCCTCACAGCATTAGAATCATCATTGCTGATGAATAATCTCTTCAGTAAATCTCTGAGGTGACCCCCACTGTAGTCCTGTGCTCAGCAGTCCTTACCCCACCTGAAGAAGCTGCTCCAAGAGAGACCTTAAATAATTACGGTGAAAGGGGAGCAATTGGAGAGGATTACAGTCTCTGCAGCAAAGTGAATATGGCAGGGATGATGGAGAGTATAAAACAGTCCATGATATCTATGGAAAGGCTTCTCTCCTTTCTCACAAAGACATCCAAGTTTAGCCAAGGGAAATCCTTTGGGGGAAAAAACCTGAACCCTATGAAATTTGGGAGTTTCTGCCCTCAAAGGTCCCCCCAAACAGTGAAGCAAATTCTACAGCCATGCACAAGCTTTCCTGTAATGTTCTCCAATGTTTTTCTCATTACAGAGTCACCACCAGTAACTACCAGCAGTTCCTTGCATTGATGTTTGCTGTCTCCGAGGTCAATAAGGATCTTCTTCTGCTCCCCAACATCACCCTTGGCTTCCACATCTATGGCCATTTCCAGAGGGAGAAGATTATTTCCTCAAACAGCCTCTCCATGCTCTCCTCACGAGGCCAAGTGGTTCCAGGGTACAAATGTGAGCTGCAGGACACTCTGCTCTCCATCATTGGTGGTCTCAGTGCCAAGTCCTCAAGGCTGATGGCCTCCATCTTCAGCATCTTTAAGGTCCCACAGGTAAGAGAGCTCTCTTGGATACAGTATGGAATAGACAGAGATCAAAACACAAGATGAAACTAAAAGTAGTTTTTTTTTGTGGGGTGGGAGTATATAATGAGCTTGTGGCACCTAGATTACTCTTTATTAAAGGGTAGACATCATTTTAGTGCCATTTATTCTCTGTATCAGGAAGGAAATCAGCAACTGGCAGATGACCTGAACATGTTTTACTGCAGGTTTGAAAGGAAACTACAGCCACCTATCTCCACAACCCCCATCTCAGACACACCAACAACAGCCAAGCCTCCCACAACTGACCCCATCCCATTGGGTTCACAACCCCTAGTGATCACAGAAAAGGAAGTGTAAGACCTATTTCACAGACAAAAGCCAGGAAAAGTTTCAGGCCCAGACAAGATAACTCCTTCTTGCTTAAAAGTCTGTGCTGACCAATTGGCCCCCATCTTCACCCGTATATTCAATAAATCACTAGAGATATGCTATGTTCCTTCTTCCTTCAAACACTCTACTCTCATCCCAGTGCCAAAGAAGCCCACCATCAAGGAACTGAATGACTACAGATGAGTTGCTCTAACATCTGTAGTCATGAAAACCTTTGAAAGGCTGGTGCTGTCCCACTTGAAAACCATCACGGATCGTTAGATATAGTGAATTAATGAATGAAAAGGGTGAACTTAAATTGAAGCAAGAATTAGAAGAACAGGGTTTCAAGATGGATTGGTTTTCATATTGGTAAATACGTTCTAAATATGAAGAGGATTTAAAACAAGAAGGTTTTTATGTTATGACTAATTTAGATAAGATTTAATGGGCTCTGATGACTATGTAATTAAAAAATTATATGGATATTTGTTAATGGTAAAATTGGAAGAAGAACAAGTTAAAGAATCAATGTTAGCGTGCGGGGAAAACTTTGGCTATGGTATTGGCTTAGAGAAATGGCAAAAATTGTGGTCACAAAATTACAAAATGACAATGTCTACAGCATATAAGGAAAATTTGTATAAGATGTTTTACAGGTAGCATTTATGCCCGACGAGGATAGCCAGAATGTTCAAGAACAAATCAGAGAAATGCTGGAAATGTCATCAGACTCCAGGATCATACATATGTGGTGCACATGTGAAGAAACTAAGAGATATTGGACAAAGATACACACATGGCTGGGAAAAATGATAAAGCAACACATTGACTTTTAACCAGAAATATTTTTATTAGGGATTTTACCAGAAATATACAATAGAGATTTGCAATATCTAATTGTAAATGTCTTAACAGTGGCAAGAATCGTATTTGCTAAAAATTGGAAAGGAGAGAAGTTACCTACTGATGATGAAGTCATTAAGAAAATTATGGAATGTGCTGAAATGAGTAAATTCACATTTGAAATTAGAGAACAGGAAGATAAACAATATTATTTGATAAGGGATTTGTTTTATCAATGGATAGATAATGAGACATGGAGATGAAAGATGAAAGATGAGGTTGATGTAAAGATAAAATATGTGAAGTTCTTTTTCATGGGAAATAAGCTTTTGCTATAAATTGATACTTTGGAAATGAGCTTAAGCACAAAAAAATGTTTACCGATCGACACACTGTCTGTAATTGTATGGAATGATGACGGTTTTATGTTCTGTTTTTGTTGTAAAATAAAATAAAAAATAAAAAAAAATAACGGATCCACTGTTAGACCCCTTGCAATTTGCATACCGAGCAATAGAATACTATTGTAAACATTTGGATTATGACTGCTTAAGCAACAATTGTACACAGACTACACACTGTTTGATGGAAATTGAATTTTTATATGTTATATAAATAAAATAAATAAAACATGAACAAAAAACATAAAACTTTTACTTTGTCTCTTTTTCTGCAGCTCGGTGTTGGCTTTGAGTTCTCTCAGGGAGAGAGAAGAGTTTATCCTTCCTTCTTCCGCATTAATTCCAGGGAATCTCCTCAGTATGTGGGTTTAGTCCAGCTGCTCCTGTACTTCCAGTGGAACTGGGTTGGGCTTCTGGCCCCTGAAGATGAGAGGGGAGAAAGTTTCGTCTCAACTCTGATGCCAATGCTCCAGGAGAAGGAGATCTGCCTGGCCTTCACTCTAATGCTGGAATTGGATAATATTGAAATTGCTCAGAAGACGCTTATTCTCAATTTCTTTACCTGGTTTAAAACAGAAGTGTTTATTCTGCTTGCAGACTCAACTGTTACTCTCACTGTAATAGCGACGGTACTTTTTTTTGAAAAACTCAGAAAAGTATCATTTAGAAAAGTTTATATCTTCACTTCGCAATGGAAACTTGGCATGGAAGAAGCTGAACACACATTGCTATATATAAAAGCTTTGCATGGGGCCTTGCATTTTAGGGACCACTCCAGGGATGTCTCTGAATTCAGCCGCTTCCTCCTGTCTTTAGACCCCTTGAACCCCCAAGGAGATGTCTTTCTCCCTCCATGGTGGGAATTTGTCTTTGACTGCAAGTTCCATGAATCAGGAAAAATCCCTCCAAAGGGAGAAAAAGAATGTACAGGAAAGGAGAATCTGCAGAATGTGCCCAATTACACTATTGAAAAAAGAATGACAGGTGACAGTTACAATATCTACAATGCTGTTTATGCTCTGGCACACGCTTTACATGCAATGGATGGATCCAGAGTTCAACCGACCATGATGAGGCTTGGAAAGAGGATCTCAGATGTCCAATCATGGCAGGTAATTTCTGGGGCTTTTGACTCAGTCCACAGACACTTTAATTGGAAGCTCCCCATATGAATTTCTTCAGTTACTGATTCAGTGTCTGTGTACTCCCATACCAATTCATCTGAGACCCTGCCCTTTTTTTTAGTTTACCATTTCTTGTGCTACTCAGCTTGCTGTGTGAAAAGAGCTTCTGATTAAGAATGGACGGAAATTAACCAAGGAGAGAAGCAACCTAGAACTAAGGAGAAATGTCTTAAGGGAGCGTTTACCTTTAGAAGTCCTGGGTGCCCATTGCTGGAGTCATTGAAGAAGAGACAGGAGAGCCACTTGTCTAAAACTGTAGAGGGTCTGTTGCTTGAGCAGGGGGTGGGACTGGAAGACCTCCAATGTCCCTTCCAATACTGTGTTTCTGTTTCTATGACAACCACAGCACAGAGCAAGATTCAAAGTGGTCCTACTGGGTTCCTGATCTGAAATTCACCAGAATTTTCTGCATCAAAGGCTGAAATGTTGGACCTCTCTGAGTAGTGAAGAGACCAACCAGGTCAGATGCTTCCTTCTACATGGCCCAGTAGATCAAACCTAGTTCCTGCATTCTGCTGCCTTTGTCAATGAGCTAGAGAAAATCAGTGGAATTTTCCATGGTTCTGATAGAAATGATTTATTCATTTCAAACATTCATTTATCAGTCAACAAGACCCTGGAAGTATTTCAAAGTGCACGTAGCGAAGTATCACAAGAGGAAAATCCTAAAATTAAATTTAGATAGTGAAACTAAAATTCTTGTGTTTTAGTGAAATTGGAGTTGGAAACGATGCCCAGTGATAAAGGGAAAACTTAGTTTCAAAGTAAAATACACCTGATTCTTCAGCTCTCCACCAAGACATGGAACTATGATGTCCCATTTGTAGCTCTAGCCCAAATACTCCTATTTCTGAAGGTCTCCTTTCTTTCAGATTCTTCCCTATTTGAGGAATGTGCAGTTCAACAACAGTGCTGGAGATGAGGTCTCCTTCTCAGAAGATGGACTGGGATCTGCTCGTTTTGATCTTCTCAATTGGGTTTTCCTCCCCAATCAATCTTTTGTCCCCATGAAAATTGGGCAAGTAAATCCTGAGGCTCCCCCAGGCCAGGATTTCACCATTAACTCTGATGGAATCTCCTGGGCCACAAAGGTGAGCTGCAAGGAAATGTCATAAGTTCAGGGAAAGATTCATTCTCTTCCTGAGATGCAGAACATCTTTCTGAGTTAAAAAATAATCAATTGAGTCAGAAATTATGGCAGTTATTTGGTGAATTACCTGCTTTACGTCTAACACCTTTGAGTCTGATTTGTGTCATTCCACCAAGGGTTAGGCTTGGGACAGGGGTGAAATGTAAAATTTGTTACTACTGGTTCTGTGGGCATGGCTTGGTGGTGGTGGGTAATGTGACTAGGTGGGTGTGGCCAACTTTTTTTTTTAACTTTTCAAAGCATTTTTTCTAATGCTTAGAAAAGCCTCTCCCAGTCAGGCAACTCAGCTGGGATCATCAGAGAGGCTTTTTAAAAAATGCCTCTCTGCTGATCAGGCAACTCAGCTGGGATCATCAGAGACTTTAAAGCATTTTTTTACCACCTCTTTGGCCAAGAGGTTGAAGAAAAAATGCTTTGAAAAGCCTCTGACAATCCCAGCTGAGCCATGCGATCATCAGAGGCTTTTTTTTCATACTTTTAAAACCCCATTTTTTCGTTGGAAGTGGTTATAGAAAAAATGCTTTGAAAAGTAAAAAAAAGAAGCCTCTGATGATTGTGCGGCTCAGCTGGGCATGATTGGGGGGGGGGGCAGGGATTTTTGCTACTGGTTCTCCGAACCACCCGCTGCCATCGCTACCGGATTGTGTGATCTGGTCCGAACGGGAAGCATTTCACCCCTGGCATGGGATCAACATCTGCTTGAAATGCAGGATGCAATTTCAGCAAGCAATAATGATTTCCATGGAACTCAGTTGTGTCCTCATGGTTCTTTCTTTTAGAAATGCTGCGGTTCAGTCACAAGCCTTCCTCCTCATGATGGAACCCCAGTTCCAATCTCCAGCATCTATTGATGTCTCAGGAATACCAGTGGCCTGAATCCCTCAGGAGCTGTTCCATATTTCTGATAGATGGTGGCACTGTATCTCTTTAGAAGAGAATCAATGGTGGGTTCCTCCCGGTTCGGCCCGGTTTCCCGAGCCAGTAGCGGTGATGATATGATGTCACCGAACCAGTTCTGCCCCCCACCCACCCACCCACTCCATGCCCACCCCCCCACACGTTATTCTTACCTTTTACCACCCCCAATCTATTGCTGCCTCCTGAGTCCCAGCTGATGGCTAGAGGGAAGAAACTGTTTAAACTCTTGCCAGGGGGCTTCAAAGGGCCGCCCTACAGCTGATCAGTGTTAAAAGAAAACAAATGAGTAGACCAGTGCCTGCAAAAATACATGAGTAGATCAGTGCCTGAAAAAATACATGAGTGCCTGAAAAAATAAATGGGTAGATCGGTATAGCTCTGCAAGCAGTTAAAAGCCTGGTAGACCAGTACCTCTGCTAAATCCTAAATAATTGTCACATGACCATCAAGCCATGCCCATAAAATAAGCCATGCCCACAGAACTGGTAGTAAAAAATTTTAGAACATAGAAATAGGAATGGGTAAAAGAATGAATGCAGCAGGTTCGTTCCTTAAGTAATTACAAATACTTATCTTTTAGACCATCCCCATTGCCAGGTGTGGAAGGAAGAGGTGCCATGCAGGAGAGAGGAGAAGAGTTCCAGAGGGTGAGCAGGTTTGCTGCTACCAATGTGACCCTTGTCCAGAAGGGACCATTTCTAATCAGACAGGTAGATCATACCTAGCCCGGCATGGGGTAACAGTTTGGGGGGTGCAGAACGAGGGATTGGAGGGGGGACGGAGGATCATACTTATGAGGGTTGCACCATCAGCACGGTAGTTGGGAGGGGCATATATGGCGGGAGCAGGAGACCACATCATGTGTCGGGGGCGCGCACTCGCTATCTGAGAGCAATTGCTCGCCCCGGTCTCCAAAGCTCCACTCGGACACTAGGTAGCACAGATACTCAGGATCTGGGCCTTCGGCTGATGCTGTGCAATGCCAGGTCCATGGTAAATAAGGCCCCCCTCATCTATGATCTTATAAAGGAGGGGGGAGCGGACCTGGCAGGTATTACGGAAACCTGGCTGGGTCCAGAGGGAGGGGTCCCTCTGGTTGAGATGTGCCAACCAGGTTTCAGAGCATTCCATCAGCCAAGGGCCCAGGGGAGGGGCGGGGGGGTGGCGGTTATTATTAACGAAGATCTAGGTCCAAGGGAGACCACTGTGCCACAGATTGCCGGATGTGAGTCCCTCCTTATGAAATGGGGTCATGGGGTTCAGTTGGGCTTGCTGCTCACGTACCTGGCTCCCTGCCGCGTGGCAACAGCCCTGCCCGAGCTGCTCGACATGATAGCCACAGTGGCAGTGGATATACCCAGGTTTATGGTCATGGGTGATTTCAACTTGCCTTCCGTTGGTGAAACGTCTGAGGTGGCTCGGGAGTTCATGGCTTCCATGACGGCCATGGACCTGACCCAATTAGTTCATGGCCCCACTCGGGGGGGGGGGGGCATACTCTGGACATGATTTTTGTCCCTGGCCAGTGGTTGAGTGATCTGGTTATAGGGGATATAGACATAGAACCCTTGTCATGGTCTGATCACTTGCTCCTTCGCCTGGATCTCCAAACCGCTACACCCCGCTGCAGGGAGGCGGAACCAACTAGATGGGTCCGCCCCAGGCACCTGATGGATCCTGATAGGTTCCAGATGGAGCTTGGGCCATTTCCTGAGGATCTGGCACACGACTCGGCCGAGGACCTGGTAGCTGCCTGGAATCGGGCGGCTGGTGGAGCCTTGGATCGAGTCGTGCCTTTGCGGCCTCTGACCCGGTATGGATCTCGAGCGGCTCCCTGGTTTACCGAGGAGCTGAGAGAGCTGAAGCACCAGAAAAGACGCCTGGAGAGTGGTTGGAGGGCCAGTCTCGCTGAATCTGATCGAACACTGGTAAGGTCGCATATTAAGACCTACCTAGTGGCGATAAAAGCGGCGAAGTTTAATTACTTTTCCGCATTTATTGCGTCATCAGGGAATCGTCCGGCTGCCCTGTTCAGGGTGACCCGCTCTCTGCTTCATGCAGGAGTGCGGGAGGATTCCTTGGAAGGCAGGGCGGAGGATTTCGGACAATATCTGTATGACAAAATCGCTCAGATTCAGGGGGATTTGGACTCCGACTGGGTAGATCTGGGCAGGGTGACAAGGAATAGTCTTGAAAATGTTACCTGGTAAGAGTTTGACTCTGTGACTCCTGATGATGTGGACAGGATTTTGGGGAGACTTAGTGCGGCCACATGTTTACTGGACCCATGTCCCTCCTGGTTGGTACTGGCCTCCCGGGAGGTTACACGAGGCTGGCTCCAGGGTATTATCAATGCTTCTTTGAGTGAGGGTCACTTCCCTGCCACCTTGAAAGAGACGGTGGTGAGGCCTCTCCTCAAGAAGCCTTCCCTGGACCCGACAGTATTAGCTAACTATCGTCCTGTCTCCAACCTCCGCTTTATTGCGAAGGTTGTTGAGAGTGTGGTCGCGCAACAGTTTCTGCAATTCCTGGAGGAAACATCTTATCTGGATCCGTTCCAGTCGGGTTTCAGGTCTGGGCACAGCACGGAGACGGCATTGGTCGCGTTGGTTGATGATCTCTGGAGGGCTCGGGACAGGGGATGCTCCTCTGTCCTAGCCCTATTAGATCTCTCAGCGGCTTTTGATACCATCGACCATGGTATCATGCTGCACCGGCTGGAAGAGTTGGGGGTGGGGGGCACTGTATTACAGTGGTTCTCCTCCTTTCTCTCCGACCGGTCGCAGTTTGTGTTGACAGGGGGGCAGAGGTCGACCTCGAGGCCTCTCGTTTGTGGAGTGCCGCAGGGGTCGGTCCTCTCGCCCCTTTTGTTCAACATTTATGTGAAGCCGCTGGGTGAGATCATCCGTGGCTTTGGGGTGAGATACCATCAGTACGCTGATGACACTCAGCTGTACATCTCCACCCCAGGCCACCCCAATGATGCCCTCGAAGTGATGTCCCAGTGCCTGGAAGCCGTGCGGATCTGGATGGGGAGAAACAAACTCAAGCTCAACCCGTCCAAGACGGAGTGGCTGTGGTTCCCGGCATCCCGATATAGACAATTGACTCCATCACTGACTATCGGGGGCGAGTCTTTGGCCCCCGCGGAAAGGGCTCGCAATCTGAGAGTCCTCCTGGATAGGCAGCTGTCTTTGGAGGAACATCTGACGGCTGTAGCCAGGGGGACCTTTTGTCAGGTTCGACTGATTCGCCAGTTGCGGCCCTTTCTTGATCGGGATTCCCTGTGCACAGTCACTCACGCCCTTGTCACCTCTCGCCTAGACTACTGTAACGCTCTCTACATGGGGCTCCCCTTGAAGAGCACCCGGAGGCTCCAACTGGTCCAGAATGCGGCCGCGCGGGTAGTGACGGGAGCAGCATGGCGCTCCCACATAACGCCGCTCCTGCGCGAGCTGCACTGGCTTCCAGTGGTCTTCTGGGTGCGCTTCAAGGTGTTGGTGATCACCTTTAAAGCGCTCCATGGCATAGGGCCTAGTTATCTCCGAGACCGCCTGCTGTCACTGATGACCTCCCATCGACCCGTGCGCTCCCACAGAGAGGGCCTCCTCAGGGTGCCATCAGCCAAACAATGTAGGCTGGTGACCCCCAGGGGGAGAGCCTTCTCTGTGGGGGCACCCACTCTCTGGAACCAGTTGCCCCCGGAGATTAGGAGAATTCATGACCTCAGTGCCTTCCGCCATGCCCTAAAAAGACATTTTTTCCAACAAGCCGGGCTGGCTTAAGAAGAAATTTTAAATACTTTAAATATTTTAATTGGTTTGTGAGTTTTAAATTTTGTAGCCAAATTTATATATATTTTAATTGTCTTAATATTTATATTTCATGTTTTTATTTCTGGCTGTACACCGCCCTGAGTCCTCAGGGAGAAGGGCGGTATAGAAATTGGAAATAAAATAAAATAAAAATAAATACTTCAAATTTAAATCTTCCAGAATCAAGGAAGACATTCATAAAATCAGTATCTTTTTGTTATTGTGACCATTTTTGATAAAATTGACATGCATTGATACTTTTCAATAGAACCTTTCTATTGATCTAAACTGCCCTGGCCACAGAGGCCACCTTTCTCGACACTCAGCAAGGACAGTTTGAGGGCACAACTTCCATTTCTGCTTCTACTTTCACCTCCAACTGGGAAACCACCTTTCAATCTTTTCCTGAGGAAGTGGGGAATGCAGTCCAAGCTTTTATTTGATCATTTAGAGAATGCTTCTTCCAGCAACTCTATCAACCTCTGAGAAAATAGACCTGCCAGAGAAAGAGGAAATCCATCTATTTATGTCTATTCGATAGGGCAGAAAGAGAGGAATGAACAGATTTTTAAAAAGTTTTTTATATTTTGATTTTATACATCTCATTTCGTGAATGGTTTGATTCCTGGGTTTCATACATTTCAATATAAATAATCATAACAATATCATACTTAATAATTACAGTCCATTTTCATTTTTCATTTTACTAACATATAGTTTCTACTATCATCTTTCAACTATCTTTCTCATAATTCTATCATACTTCATATCATCTTAATATCTGTTTTTACTATTTCCCCCCTTATATTTCTACTTCTATTTTAGCCCTCTTTTTCCCCCTTTACCCTATCATTCTAATAATCAAAGACGTGATCTTTCCTTTTTCATTATTTAATATTCCAGTATATCAATCATGATCTTTCTCTAGCTTTTCGTTAATAATCACATTTTTTAAATATACATATTATCTCCAATCATTCATTTCTTATATTCATTATGTTACTACCAGTAGTGGGTTGCTCCCGGTTCTCACTGGTTCTATAGAATCGGTAGTAAAACCAGCGGAAGGCTCTGCCCACTGACCCCAAGTCATCGAAATGCTTCTGCGCATGTCCCAGAAGCTTCTGCTCATGAAGCTCCATTTCCTTTTGTTGTTCTTTTATAAAATCCTTAATGTCTTAGTGTGTCAGCTCCATATCATTATATCTACTTATTTCCATTTTACAGTCAGTCCAATTTTAAAACACATCCAGGGGTTATCCATGTCCCTTCCAATCACTTTTATTTCTTCAAAAGTTTTGTATTTTGAGGTTTAAAGTAAGTTTGAAGTAACTCCTTATAATCCAACAATGATAAAAATTCCCATAGATGCACAGTTCTCCTCTTAGCAGCAGATGGCACTCAGGATTCAGCTTCGTATTGCCTCTCTGCATGGTGCTGATAATCCAATTTTAATTATTTTAGATTGTAAATCCAATAAATGGGAGAACAAATAGTAATAAAATTTGATGGTCATAAAATATAAACAATTTCCAGATCAAATCCCAGTATATATTTTTTAAAATTATTCTTTTGCCCAGTTCAAAAGCCACTCACTTTCTCTGCTCCTGCACAGTCTTGGGTATTCAGGTTGTCTTCGGCTTCAGGGCAGCCATGTTTGCTGCCACTTTTCCCTGTCAGTGGCGGAGTGGGCTTTCCTAGTCAGGAAAGGGAGACATGACTCCCTTCTACCTGCTAGGCTGTCCCCCTTTGCTTCGTCACCCCTCCAGAGTGGCTTTGGCCCCAATTTGGACCCTCCAATAAGAAGAGGTAGGAGCTGACCATGGAGCTCATGGATCAGGTTTCCGAAGGCACCAGAATTACAACCCAAAGTCAGGAATGAACAGATTTAGAGTGCAAAGCAGAGAGGTTAAGAAAGGAATAATGTACTCAAAACAAAACAGCATCATTTCTGGATAACAGATCTGCCATTCTTCTTTCTGTTCAATTATAAAATGGCAGAAAAAACAAGCAGGAATCTCAGACTGAAAGCCACATTACTCATGGAAGTGCACAGTGAATGGAAAGCTGGAACTGAATAAATCCTTGTCTCTGGCTAATCTATCCCCAGGATCATCATAAATGAAGGATTATTTGCTCTTTTTGATGCCCCATAAATAGCACAGGGGATTGTTTCATTACTCCCTTTGTAGGTAGGACAACAGTAGGAAGGCAACAAATGTATCACTTTTGCGGGAGGGATAATGTGCTTGGTAGTTGCTCAAGAAATCCTTAGACAAAGACTTTTGATTTCAGATGCAGCTCGCTGTGACTCCTGCCCAGAAGACCAATTTCCCAACAAGGACAAGGACCACTGTATTGCCAAGAAGATCCACTTCCTTGCCTATCAAGACACCCTGGGATACACTTTAGTTTTCCTTGCTCTTTTTCTCTCAGTGATCACATCTGCAGTCCTGGTGATTTTCTATAAACACCATGACACACCGATTGTCAAGGCCAACAACTGAGACCTCACCTACATCCTGCTAGTCTCCCTCCTGCTCTGCTTCCTATGCTCCTTCCTCTTCATTGGTCATCCTGGGAAGCTCACCTGTCTCTTCCAACAATCTGCCTTTGCCATCCTGTTTTCCCTGGCAGTTTCCTCCATTTTGGCAAAAACTGTCATGGTGGTTCTGGCCTTCATGGCCACCAAGCCAGGGAACAAGACAAGCAAACTCTTAGGAAAACCACTGACCAACTCCATTGTCATAGCCTGTCCCATGGTCCAAGCCCTTCTTTGTGCCACTTGGCTGGTAACCTCTCCCCCATTTCCCACCTGGGACTTCCACTCCTTCTTTGGAGAGATCATCTTGGAATGTAAGGAAGGCTCAGCTTCAATGTTTTACACTGTGCTTGCCTACCTAGCTATTTTGGCCTTCATCAGTTTCACAGTGGCATTTCTAGCTAGGAAATTGCCTGACAGCTTTAATGAAGCCAAGTTCATTACTTTTAGCATGCTTGTTTTTTGCAGTGTTTGGATTACATTCCTCCCTACATACCTGAGCACCAAAGGGAAGTCCATGGTGGCTGTGGAGATCTTCTCCATTTTGGCCTCTGGGGCTGCTCTCTTGGCTTGTATCTTTTCCCCCAAATGCTACATTATTCTACTGAGGCCCGACCTGAATTGTAGAGAAAACATAGTAAGGAACAAGAATTTCTAACTAATGCACAGATCAGCCTCTTTTATATTCATCTTTGAGGCATGTTTAGAATGTGATTTTTTTAAAAAAAAATGTTGAGAAGGAGGAACTTGTCCATTAAAGAATTTCTTCTCAAGTGTTGTAATTGGTTACATGTCAGGTTTCATAGATCTGCCATTGTGGTGGGAGGGGGAGGCTTTGGGGGGGGTTCTTTGTGCAGGGTTTCATTTGCTTTGCTTTGCTGTAACTTGTGTGAAATAGGGAGGGGGAAAGGGATGTGCCTTGAGTCACCTTAGGGAGGGGGAAAGGAATGTGCTTTGAGCCATCTGCTTTATGTCATCAACCGAGAAAGCGAAATTGAAGTGCCTGGGAGTTGACAGTTATCACCATCTCTAGTCATTTGGATGGACTGGTTTCTTATAGGGACATATGTTGGTTCTAAGTCAATATGTTTATCGATGAACCCTTTTGTAGAGTGTCAGGATTCAAAGGATTTGTGCACATGATGGGTTTTGGCATGCCCAGTAAATTCAGCTTTTGGCCTAGTCAAACCAGTGTGGTAAATTTTCAACATGACTCAGGACCAGGGACTTCTGCTTATGTGACTTGACTTCCAGCTGGTATTCATGAATTCTAGTTTTCAAGGGTTGTCGTGATCATCCAACATGGAACTGGTTGCAGTTGTTGCAATTGATTTTGTCTATTATGTTGCCGCTGTCTTCTCTCCCTATTTTGTCTTTGATCTTTGTTAGTACTTATCTGAGTAAATGAGGGTTGTGAGCTATTGTTATTCCCAGAGGTTGCCATAGCCTGGCAGTTACTTCTGAGGACAAGCTCAGAGAACAAATCACTGCCAACCCCCCCCCTCCAAAAAAAACCCCCACATTGCAGGAGTCCAAATGGGAAGTGACCAAGGCATGGCTGACTTAGAGCAGAACCACCAGTTCTGGGTAGTGCACAACTGCTATGTTGAGGGTAATATCTCCATTTCTACCAGATGGCTTCTTATGTGAGAAATGGAAGCAGAGGAGGAATGTGTGGGAATTGGTCCATAAAATAGCAAACTCGAATTCTCTGGTTTTCAATAAATTTTAACAAAATGTCTATGGCAATGTAACTGATGCATTCTTTCCCAAGAAGAGAAAACTTCTTGGTTGAAGATAGTAACAATAAAAGGGTGGGGAAATAACTAGAGATTTAATAATTATGAATGTGTATGCTTACATCATCTATTACTTATGCATATATGATTTTCTCCTCTTTTCTGAAATGGATAAATATGAGTGCATCCAATTGTCTGCAAAAGTTCCTCCCACTAATTTAGAGTAGAAATAAGAACTTCAAATATTTGCTGGCTGGTAATGATCTAAAAGTTGACCCTCACTCTGTCAAGGGCCTAGGACAGGGGTGCAATCCAGCAGGTGCTGACAGGTTCTGGAGAACCAGTAGCAGAAATTTTGAGTAGTTCAGAGAACTGGCTGGCTGGCCCCAGAGTGGGGTGGAAATGGAGATTTTGCAGTATCCTTCTCCCAGGAGTGAGGAGGGAAAGGGGATTTTGCAGTATCCTTCTCCTGGAGTGGGGTCAGAATGGAGATTTTGCAGTATCCTTTCCCCTGTCACGCCTACCAAGCCACACCTACCAAGCCACGCCCACAGAGCCAGTAGTAAAAAAATTGGATTCCACCACTGACCTAGGAATACTCATTTCTAAAGATCTAAGTCCCAGAGCTCACTGTAACATCATTGCAAAAAAGGCTTTAAGAGTTGTAAATCTTTGTGCTTTCTGGATTTAATTTTCTCCAATATACTCTTGACACTCATAAAATCCATTGACCCTTATGTAACCCCAAGATAGTGCTAACCATTCCTTGAGTAGGTTCCCATTTACATGACTAGTAATTAATCAGTCTAATTTGAACGTCATGTGTGGTTGCAATCCTTTGCATGTGATGCAACATTTACAAAGACCATTCCTGATATAGCTACCATACTGTTATTTGAGCAGAAACTAATATTCCAGGAAGACCACAGATTGTATAAGAGTCCTAACCATCACAGTGCAATGTCATGCAGAACCAAAGATTAAAAATATCACTTATGGGAGAACCAATCAAGCACAGCTGCTTCTGTTTGCTGTTTGTTTGTTTTTTTCAAATTTAGACTCTTCCTTCCCATCTAACATTGATGCACTAATGCAAAACTTTGATAGCATTGCTTGGTCAATCGGTGGTTGAAGAACTGAATGTCATCAGCATACGAATGATACCGGGCCTCAAACTGAGAAGGCTGCCCAGATGCACCCTGAAAGTCAATGGATTTGGCTCAATCTCTCTCCTGCAACCAACACTGAATGGAATCACTTTCAGATGAAGGAGAGACTCACATAACAGTATGCACCCATTCCTGTTACCCCAGTTTCTAATTTCATTGCCCTGTCAAGTCTTTGTTAAAACTGGTTATTCCATCCAAGCATTGGCATGACTGTTCACAGCTACAAGGCCACAACTAATTCTCATGTGCCACCAAACCACATTAGCACTCATACTAGCTGACCAACTACGGCCCAGGCCAAACTCCATCTTGTTTGCAGGGGGTCAGTTTCATGGAGGTCAAATTCACAACTTCAGCATGACTCCATCTGCTCTGTGCATTACAAGAAACACAAACATGTCCCCCCCCCCCATTCTGGTGTATGAGAAGCTATTGTTAAAGGGTTGCTTCCCTTGCAATTACCAGAAGTACAGTAATTCTTAGTGTCTCCTGGGGCTTTCTAGATACAACACCTTCCAAGATAAAACCTGCTTTAAAAAAACATGTCTGAGTTTTCCAAATGGGGGCAGAACATGTCACTTTATCTGGGCTTGCAAAGAGCTCACTCCTGGGTTTGAAGAGACTCACATGCCTTTATTTCCTCTATGGTTAAAGCCCAAACACAGGTAAGAGGAACTATTGTTCATATAAATTTGTCCTGGTGCTATCCAGGTGGCACAGGTGGTGTCTGATCTGCTAAAGTTCCAGTGAGATTTCAGGAGCAATTCAGTTTCTGCATAAATCTTGATTTCTGTTCTAGGAGGGAAGGTGATAAGAATGACCGGGTAGGAGTCATGCTACTGCTGATTCTGATGCTCTTCTGGCTCCTGGCTCCAACTACAGTGAAGAAGTTGCAAACCATATGGGTCTTAAGGGATAATATCAATTTAAATGAAAGCTACTATAAGCCTGGTGATCTCATTATTGGTGGGAATTTGCCCTTTGGAACCATAGGAAAGTCTCCTGTCATTGACTTTAAAACACTGAATCATCTTTCACATAGTGCGTAAGTTTCAGCTGGAGGGAAACATGGAGATAATTATTGTTTTTGCTTTAAATTTGGGGACTTTTTTCAGAAATACGTCTTCTAGTATTTGTACTGTCCTGGTGTAGAGCACATTTTGTTCTTTTCTCCATAAATTAGGAAGCTCTTAAAATAGGCTGGAATTCTCAATCTCTTCATCAGGAAGATGATAAACAGCAAAAATGAAGAGGGAAGCTGTGCTAGCCTAGTGAAGAAGTCAAATTATAATATTAATCTGAATAGTAACTTGTGGTATAAAATTCAAATAAAAGCTCAACACTTTTCCAGGTGTTACAAAAATTCCTCTCGGCATTGGAATCAGCATTGCTGATGAATAATGGCCTTCAGTAAATCTATACTTCTGTAGTCCTGTACTCAGCAATGCTTACCACACCTGTAGAAGCTGCTCCAAGATAGTCCTTAAATAATTACATTGAAAGGGGAGCAGTTGGAAAGGATTTCAACCACTGGAGCAAAGTGAATATGCCAAGGATGATAGATGGTACAAAACAGTCCATGATATCTATGGAAAGGCTTGTTTCCATTTTCACAAAGTCATCCAAGTTTAGCCAAGAGAAATCTTTGGGGAAGAAAAACCCAACTCAATGAAATTTAGGAGTTTCTGCCCCCCAAAGTCCCCCCAAACAGTGAGGCAAATTATACAGCCATGCACAAGATTTCCTGTAATGTCCAACAATGTTTTGCTCACTACAGAATCATCACCAATTACTACCAGCAGTTCCTTGCATTGATGTTTGCTGTCTCCGAGGTCAATAAGGATTTTCTTCTGCTCCCCAACATCACCCTTGGCTTCCACATCTATGGCCATTTTCAGAATGAGTTATTTATTTCCTTAAACAGCCTCTCCATGCTCTCCTCACGAGGCCAAGTGGTTCCAGGTTATAAATGTGACCTGCAGGAAACTCTGCTCTCCATCATTGGTGGTCTCAGTGCCAAGTCTTCAAGGCTGATGGCCTCCATCTTCAGCATCTTTAAGGTCCCACAGGTAAGAGAGCTCCACTGGATACAATATGGAGTAGACAAAGATCAAAACACACACATAAGCCAAGAGGATACTAAAGGTAATTTGAGGGAGACACATCATGAGCGTGTGACTCTTAATGTATTCTTCATAAAAGGGTAGCCATCATTTTAGTGCCATTTATTCCCTGCATCAGGTTGTTGGTTTCTTCTCTTGTCTTCTGACATACCACAATCAGTCAAGATGTGTATGTGGTGGCTCTCCCTAAGAAGGGAAGGAGATTAACCTGGCCACAGAGAGTGAGTCAGCCTGACTGGTGGAGCAAAAGCCACACAATGGTGACTCCTAAAGTTGCCATAAGACTTTACTTTGTCTTTGAAAGATGAATCTCATTTTTTTCCAGCTCGGTGTTGGCTTTGAGTTCTCTCAGGAAGAGAGAAGAGTTTATTCTTCCTTCTTCTGGATTAATCCCAAGGAATTGCCTCAGTATGTGGGTTTAGTGAAGCTGCTCCTGCATTTCCAGTGGAACTGGGTTGGTCTTATGGCCCCTGAAGATGACAGGGGAGAACATTTCATTTCAACTCTGATGCCAATGCTCCAGGAGAAGGAGATCTGCCTGGCGTTCACTGAAAGATTGAAATTAGATGATCTTCAGATGATAATGAAAAGATTACTTCTCAATTTACAGACTTGGTCAAAAACTGAAGTGATTATTCTGTTTGGAGACTTTGATTGTAGTACCGGGGTACAGGCAATTGTATTTGCCCATGAAAAATCGAGAAAGAAAGTATTTCAGAATGTTTGGATCTTAACCTCTCATTGGAAACTTAGTCTGGAGGAATCTGAATACACATTGCAATATCTAAAGCCTTTCCATGGGGCCTTACATTTTAGGGACCATTCCAGGGATGTCTCTGAATTCAGCCACTTCCTCCTGTCTTTAGACCCCTTGAACCCCCAAGGAGATGTCTTTCTCCCTCTATGGTGGGAAATAGTCTTTGCCTGCAAGTTCCATAAATCAGGAAAGATCCTTCCAAAGGGAGAAAAACAATGTTCAGGAAAGGAGAATCTGCAGAATCTGCCCAATTACACTTTTGAAAGAAGCATGACAGGTGAAAGTTACAAGATCTACAATGCTATTTATGCTCTGGCATATGCTTTACATGCAATGTATGGATCCAGAGTGCGTCCAACCATGATAAGGCTTGAAAAGAGGATCTCCAATGTCCAATCATGGAAGGTAATTTCTGTGGCTTCCTTAGAAAGGAAAAGATATTAAAAGCAATTATTAGAAAGATATGAATAATGTTTTGTTGGAAGAATTTGGAGAGGGGGGGAGAAGAGAAATAAAACAAATGAGCTTCTGTAAGATCCATAGAAGAAAGACCTTCATAAAGTCCGGAAAGGCTTCAATGGTTGCCAGAGTTTCAGGAGGTAACCATGACAGGGAGTAGATGTCAGCTGAGACCAAAAGAACAAGATGGCTGTGTTTGAGAAAGAAGCTTCCAGAAGTCAGTAGAAGTCCTAGTTGGCATATTTGCAGAACACCCTCCGTTTCCCTCAGCATGGAACCCAAATCCAACTTGTAGGAAGACACTCAATTCCTTTTAACCTTGGTTTATGTTTCTATAGTTTAACATCCTAAGTGACCCCGCCCAATTTGTCCAGTTTTACATTTATTGCACTGCTCAGGTTGTTGTGTGAATGCAGAAAGTCTTTCTCCACCTGAGCACATAACGCAGGACTCAAAATAGTCTTAATGGGTTGAACTTCTCTGAACAGTGAAGACACAAACCAGGGCAAGCTCTACCTTTTCCTTGATTTCATTCCATGAAACCTGAAATCAAAAATCGTATCTTGCTCATACAACGTCCTACCTGTCAATGACCACTTCAGCTTCAACCGCAATAATACACAAGCACCCAATAGATGGAAATTCAAGGTAAACAGATCCAAACTCGATTGCAGAAAATAGGACTTCAGCAACAGAGTGGTCAATTCCTAGAATCCATTACCTGACTCTGGTTTCTTCCCCAAACCCCCAAAACTTTAACCTTAGACTGTCTACTGTTCACCTCACCCCATTCCTAACAGGTTCTGTAAGGGACGTGCATAAGCACACCAGCATGCCTTCCGTCCCTGTCCTACTGTCCCCATTTATTTCTATCCTTATCCTGTATCCATAATCATGTTTATACTTATATCTGTAATCTTATACACGTTTGACAAATAATAAAATAAAATAAAATAAAATAAAATAAAATAAAATAAAATAAAATAAAATAAAGTAAAGTAAAGTAAAGTAAAGTAAAGTAAAGTAAAATAAAATAAAATAAAATAAAATAAAATAAAATAATAAAATAAAAATAAAAATAAAAATAAAAATAAAAATAAAAATAAATAACATGGTTCCTGTATGGTGCTCTGTTTGATTCTCAGACATAGAAAATCAGAGGACTTGTACTCTGTTGCCATAAACATTATTTCATTGTTGCTGAAGTGAATTTATCAGTTTCAAGACCTCAGGACAAAGTAAATATTTAAAAAGTGTCACAGGAGGAAAACCATATGATTAATTTTGGAATGTGGCACTAAAATCTTTAAATGTTTTGATTCAGATAAATTCTGATAAAGCTTGATTTGAAGAAACCATGATACAAAGGATCAGTGATAAAGAAAAAACACTTCTGGTTTCAGAGTTAAATATTTGGGGTTACCACAGATTCCTCATTTCTCCACCAAGAGACTCTAGCTTTTCAGACATAAACTCATCTTCTCAATACGATCACCATGTTCTAATAGAAGCCATAAAATGTAGGTCTAACCAAATAGTCCTATTTCTGAAGGTCTCTTTTCTTTCAGATTCTTCCCTATTTGAGGAATGTGCAGTTCAACAACAGTGCTGGAGAGGAAGTCTCCTTCTCAGGAGATGGACTGGGATCTGCTCATTATGATCTTTTCAATTGGGTTCTCTTCTCCAATCGATCTTTTGTCCCCATGAAGGTTGGGCAAATAAATCTTGAGGCTCCCCCAGGCCAAGATTTCACCATTAACTCTGATGGAATCATGTGGGCCCCAAAGGTGAGCTGCAAGGAAATGTTGTAAGTTCAGAGAAAGATTCATTCTCTTCCTGAGATGCAGAACATCTTCCTAACTAGAAAAACAATCATTTGAGTCAGAAATCATGGCAGTCATTTGATGAAAAATCTGCTTTGCATGTGACACATTTGAGGTCTGATTTGTGTCATTGCACAAAGGGTTAGGATTGGGAACAACATCTGCTTGAAACAAAGGATGCAATTACAGCAAGCAACAGTGATTTCCATGGACCATTTCCACTCATTTGTATCCTTCTTGGTTCTGTCTTTTAGAAATGCTGTAGTTCAGTCACAATCCTTCCTCTGCAGGCTGAGATCCCAGTTCCAATCTCCGGCATCTGTTGGTAGGTTGGGAGTTCCACTGGCCTGAATCTCTCAGCAGCTGTTCCTGGTTTTTGATAGACAAGGGTGAACAATTTTGTTAGAAGAGATTCTGAACATAGAAATGGGAATGTGGAATAGAAAGTATTCCTCTTTTCTCTTTCAGAAGGTGCCCTTTGCCAGGTGTGGCATGAAGAGGTGCCATGCAGGAGAGAGGAGGAGAGTTCCAGAGGGCAAGCAGGTTTGCTGCTACCTGTGTGAACCTTGTCCAGAAGGGACTATTTCCAATCAGACAGGTAGATCAGACTTTTAAATCTTAATCCTCCAGAATCAAGGAGGACATTCATTAAATCAATATATTTTTGTTATTGTTGTCATTTCTGATGAGATAGACATCCACTCATACTTTTCAGCAGAACCTTTCAGTAAACTTCCCTACCTTTCCTAATCCTCAGCAATTGCTTGTAGGATAGATTTAGCGCAGAATTTATAAATACGGTCCAAGCTTTAATTTTTATCATTTAGTGTATGCTTCTTCCATCAGCACTATCAGCCTCTAAGGAAATAGACCTGCCAGATAGAGCAGGAGGGAGGAAAAAAAGTCTGAATGAAGAGATTTGAAGTACAAAGCAGAGAGGTTAAGACATGGATAATATGCACACAAAGAAGCATTCCTAGATAACAGATCTGTTGGTCTTGTGTCAGTTCCATTAGAAAGTGAGGGAGAAAACAGGCAGGAGTCTCAAACTAAAAGCCACATTACTCATGGAGGTGCACAGTGAATGGATAGCTGGAACTGAAGGAATCCTTGTCTCTGGCTAATCAGGATCATCATAAATAAATGATGGTTTGCTCCTTATGATGGCCCGTAAATTGCCCAGTGGGTTCTTTCATTGTTTCCTTTGTGGGTAGGTCAACAGCAGAAACAGATTTATGTGGGAGGGATAATATGCATGGCAGTTGCTCAAGAAATCCTTAGACAAAGACTTTTGATTTCAGATGCTGCTCGCTGTGAGCCCTGCCCAGAAGACCAATTTCCCAACAAAGACAAGGACCAATGCATTGCCAAGAAGATCCACTTTCTGGCCTATCAAGACACCCTGGGATACACTTTAGTTTTTCTTGCTCTTTTTCTCTCTGTGATCACTTCTGCAGTCCTGGTGATTTTCTATAAACATCATGACACACCGATTGTCAAGGCCAACAACCGAGATCTCACCTATATCCTCCTGGTCTCCCTCATGCTCTGCTTCCTCTGCTCCTTCCTCTTCATTGGTCAACCAGGGAAGCTCACCTGTCTCTTCCAACAATCTGCCTTTGCTATTCTCTTTTCCCTGGCAGTTTCCTCTGTGTTGGCAAAAACTGTCATGGTGGTTTTGGCCTTCATGGCCACCAAGCCAGGAAACAAGACAAGGAAACTCTTAGGAAAACCACTGACCAATTCCATTGTCATAGCCTGTCCCATGGTCCAAGCAGTCCTTTGTACCACATGGCTTGGAACCTCTCCCCCGTTTCTTAACTTGGACTTCTACTCCTTGTTTGGAGTGGTCATTTTGGAATGTAAGCAAGGCTCAGCTGTAATGTTTTACACTGTCCTTGCCTATCTAGCTGTTTTGGCCTTCATCAGTTTCACAGTGGCCTTTCTGGCTAGGAAATTGCCCGATAGTTTTAATGAAGCCAAGTTCATTACTTTTAGCATGCTGGTCTTTTGCAGTGTTTGGGTAACATTCCTCCCCACCTACCTGAGCACCAAAGGGAAATCCATGGTGGCCGTGGAGATCTTCTCCATTTTGGCCTCTGGAGCTGCTCTCTTGGCTTGTATCTTTTCCCCCAAATGCTACATTATTCTCCTGAGGCCTGATCTGAATTGTAGAGAGAATATAGTAAGGAATAAGAATTTCTAACTAATGCAACAGCTGACTTCATTTATATTTGTCCATGAGGCATTTTTAGAATAAGATTTCAAAAATAATAATAATGATAATAATGACATGAAGGAGGAGTTTGTCCATTAAAAAATTGCTTATCAATTGCTGCAACTGGTTAGAATATATCTGCTTTCAACAACAATCACCCAGCCTTTTGTTTATAATGTCTTCAAAGTATCCTTGTGTTGTCCATTGACCTATGTGGACATCAAGCTAGTTTGTAAGCATGTGTTTATTATTTCAAGGAGGAAATATTATCATTTTAATCTTTTTAATTTAGTTATTTCTTAATATATTTTATGTTTTAAAGGATTTGGTTCATTATCTGTTTTTTTAAAAGCATATATAGATGTTTCCTTAGATGTCTGAGGCTTTATGGAGTTCCCTACCAGTATTAAGTTATTTTTAATAACATCTCCCTTTCCTCCAAATGGTCTGTCATGTGAGAGAAAGAAACATAGAAGGAATGTGTGCTAATTGACCCATAAAATAGCAAACTTGAATTCTATGATTTTCAACAAGCTTTAACAAAATGTCTGTGGCAATGTGAGGTAATGTAACTGATGTGTTCTTTGATTAAGAGAATGCTTCTTTGTTGATGAAAGTAACAGTAGATCAGTAGGGAAATAGACTGTTAATTATGAATATTTATGATTAAATCATCTATTTCTTATGCATATATCATTTTCTCTTCCCTTCTCAAATGTATAAATATGAGTGCATCCCTTGGTCTTCAAGAGTTCCTCCCACTATTCTCTGGAGAGAATTTATCCAGGGTGCAACAAATAATTCTGCTGTGAGACTTGACTATTGGTTTTTGGTCCTGCATTTGAATCCACTGTGGTTTTAGGGATTAAGCAGTTGTAATAACCATATAAACATTACAGATTTTAGCAAAAATGATGAAATAATAATAAATTTGCAATATATCAAATTGATGGGAATGGGATAATGGGCTGCAGTCGTCTCACCCTAGTCATCCCACCTCACACACCCCCATCCCAAGCAACCCACCACAACCACCCTTCTCTGGCAGCCCCTCCCCCGTTGCCTTGCCCCAGGCACTTTGCCACAATACAATTTGACCCGGCAGATTTGTCACACGGAACAAACAATTAGCTGCTCTGTCTCAACTGTTCCCAGACCAAAACTGATCCTTCCCACCACATTGACCTCCTCCTCTTCCACCGCCTCCTGGAATTGGAGCCCCTTCCCCATATTTTCATCTCCTCCCATGTGACAGTTGCTCTTGGCAAAGGAGGATTGGGGCCAGGGAGACTTCAGCCAGGAAGAGGCTCTGTCCACCAGCAAGGAGAGCAAAGGCAGGACACGACTGGTGGTCTCAGATGGAGACTGATACAGAATGCTTCCTAAATCAGAGACTCCTTCCAGAGAAGAGCCCTCTTGAATGCCCTGTGATTTGCCCCACTTCCATCTCAGCTCCTTCCATCCAGGACAGTGGTGAAATTATTTTTTTTTCACTACCGGTTCTGTGGCCGTGGCTTGGTGGGCATGGCTTGGTGGTCATGTGAGTGGCTGGGCATGTCACTCCTACCCAGTCACATGAACCCTTCCCCCAGCCACACCTACCGAGGTTTTGTGGCTCCCAGTAGGAAATAGGTCATGTGACTGAGTGGCTGTGGCCAACTTGAATGGTCTCACCCTTAGGAAATTTCTCCTTAGTCCAACTCACAATAAAATAGCACTGTTCCAATATTTAGAATAGAATAAAACAACAGGATTGAAAAGGACCTTGGAGGTCTTGTAGTCCAACCCCTGTTTAGGACAGGAAACCCTACACCAGACAAATGATTACCCAATCTCTTCTTAAAAACTTCCAGTGTTGGAGCATTTACAACTTCTGGAGGTAAGTTGTTCCACTGATTAATTGTTCTGTCAGGAAATTTGAGGGGCTCCTATAAAAATGAGGGAATTAATCTATTTTCCAAAGCAAAAAAAGACATAACAAGAAACAGTGGATGGAAACTAACCAAAGAAAGGAGCAACCTAGGACTAAGGAGAAATTTCCTAAGGGTGAGACCAATCAACCAATGGAATGGCTTGCCTTCAGAAGTTGTGGGTGCTCCATCACTAGAGGGTTTGAAAAAGAGTGAGAGACGTACACCCCAAAAAGACAGTGCCAGGAACCACTAAAACAATGCAGAAAACTTAAAACAGCCACTCCCCTTTTAAAAAAAAGTCAACCTCAAAGCAAATGCAGCAGTTGAGAGGGAAACTAAGAGCAGCTGCTCAGGCTAATGGAAAGCCTGGGTGTGCTGCCAAGACCCATGAACCCTTCCAACTCTATTATTCTATGTTCTCTATGTTCTAAATTGGGTGCTTCACAGCAGAAGCAATACAGCTGGTTGGACCACACATGCATTAAATTCATGGTCTGTATGATCAAGCTGCATCATTGTCCCTTCCTGTATCTTTTCCCCCAGGGGAAAAGAAGTAGCCAGCACTGCAGCAGCTATAAAAGGTCTTGGGAAACTCCAGGGAGTATCAGCTAATCACAGAAGTGTTACTTAATACTCTTTATAGTGAAAATGTTTGTAATCTTGTCCTTCTTCCAGAAGGGAAGAGGTTGTTTTTTTTAAAATTTCTTTATTAAAGCATTTATAATTTACAAAACAAAAAACAAAAAGTAGACAAAACCACACTGACAGACAAACACAACATACAAAATGAAAATTTTCATATAAATCAATCCAACGTTTCCAGCTTTGAGGTGTCGTTGTATATAAATAATTCGTATTTACGTTGCATATTTACATTGATCTTCATATAGAGTTATCAATTGTGCTAACACAGTGCTAACTGTAAATTGTTTTATACATCTATTCATCCTTTTAACAATGTACAATTTCCACTTGTTCATCCTAGTTCTCTTGTCTAGTTCTCACATTTGCGAGTCTTACTTAAATTTCTATTCCTTAACCATTCATACCATAGATCCCATGCATTATAATATTCTGATTCCTCTCTATCATTTATTTCTAGTGTTAACTTGTCCAATTCAGCACATTCTAATATCTTTCTAATGATATGGTCTTCAGGGGGTAACTTATTCTCCTTCCAATATTGGGCAAAGGTGATTCTTGCTGCCGTAATTATGTGTATCGCCAAGTATTTCTTCTTTCTTGCATATGACTTTTTAAGGATTCCCAGGAGGAATGTTTTTGGATCTAGTTCCAAAGTATCTCCCAAAATTTCTTTCAGCCAATTTTTTATGGTCTTCCAAAAAATTTTCGTTTTGGGACAAGTCCACCAACAGTGGTAATACAAACCCTGTTGGTGCCCACATTTCCAACATTTTGAGCTTGCTTTGGGGTATATTTTGGCAATTCTGGCCGGGGCCAGGTGCCACCTATAAATCATTTTATATTGGTTCTCTTTAAATGTTATGGCCTTAGTCATTTTTAAATTGTTAGTCCAGATTTGGTCCCATTCCTCTAATGTTATAATCTGCCCAATATTCCTGGCCCATGCTAACATAGTGTTCTTTACCGTTTCCTCTGTTAAATCGTAATCCACTAGATATTTATATATTTTTGCTAATAATTTATCATCTGTGCCCATCCAAATTTTGTCTAGACCATTCATACTTATTTCTATTCCCGGATCTTCTTTGTCTTTCTTATATCTTGATTTAATTTGAGCATACGTCCACCATTCTAGGCTAATACCTTGTTCTTTTAGCTCTTCTATTGTCCTAATATTCCCTATCCCGTCTAGAATCTCTTTATATCTGGCCGTCTTTCCCAATTCTAAAACATTTGGATATATAATTGCCTCCATTGTAGAGAGCCATCTGGGGATTTTAGCATAGTGTTTTTTCCTTATCTCTCTCCATGTCGCCATGAGGGTATCTCTTATTTTGTGTTTGTGAAAATATGTCTTTGTTTTTTGCCCTGTTTCCCAGAGATAGAAGTGCCAGCCTTTTTGAAGATCATATCCTTCCAATGTCAGTATCCTTTTATTAGAGTTGCCCAATCTTTTAGCCAAATTAAATTTGCTGCTTTGTAATATGTCTCCCATATTGGGAGTCCGAGTCCTCCCCTTTCCTTTTTATCTTGCATGTCTCTAATTGCGATCCTCGGTTTTTTCCCTCCCCAAATAAATTTTCTAGTGATCGAATTAAGTTCTTGAAAAAAAATTTTATCCAATTTGATTGGCGCTGTTTGAAACAGATATAATATTTTAGGTAGGATACTCATTTTAATTGCTGAAATTCTCCCTAAAAAGGATATCTGCGGTTTCCCCCACTTTTCTAGGTCTTGTTTGATATTCTTGATCAGGGGTGTATAGTTATCTTCTTTAATGGCTGAATGTCTTTTAGAAACCCAAACTCCCAAATATTTGATTTTCTTAACTACTTTAATTCCCATTTGTTCTTCTAAGGCTCTTATTTGGGTTTTAGTCATATTTTTAGTTAATATCTTCATTTTAGCTTTATTAAGTTTGAGTCCCACCACCTCTCCATATTTGCCAAATTGGTCTAGTATTTGTATGCCTGATTCCAATGGGTCTTCTATAATTAGAGCCACATCGTCCGCAAATGCTTGAATTTTGTAGGTTTCTTTCCTAATTTTAAGACCCCTAATCTGGTTATTCCCTCTGATTTTTTGCAGTAAGACTTCTAAAGCTAATATAAATAATAACGGTGATAGTGGGCATCCCTGTCTCACCCCCTTCTTAATTGAAAATGACTTTGTTAGCTCTCCATTTACCAAAATATTTGCCTTTTGCTTCTTATAAATGGTTGTTATTGCTTTTTCAAAATTTGGCCCAAATCCCATTTTACTTATTTGTTGTATCATGAATTCCCAATTTAAATTATCAAAGGCCTTCTGGGCGTCTACAAAAATCAATGCCATCTCCTGACCTGGGTGGTCCTCATAATATTCTATTACATCCAATATCATCCTTATATTATTTCTAATTTGTCTCCCTGGGAGAAATCCATTTTGATCATTATGTATTATTCTATTCAGTACTTTTTTCAACCTTTCCGCCAAGATGCTCATGAATAATTTGTAGTCCGTGTTAAGTAAAGAGATTGGCCTGTAATTTTTAATAGACTTTGTGTCTGTTCCCTCTTTGGGGAGGAGTGTAATGTATGCCTCCCTCCATGATTCTGGTATTACAGATTTTGTTAGGGCTTCAATAAATATTTTTAACAATTTTGGGAGCAAAACAACTTCTAAATCTAGATTTTGATATAGTTCCCCTGGGAATCCATCTGGGCCTGGTGATTTATTTTTCTTAAGTTTAGAGGTTGCCATCTTTAACTCTTCCATTGTAATTTCTTTATTTAACAGCTCCTTCTCCTCTTCCTCAATTTGTGGAAGCCCTTCTTCTAATAAATATCGTTCTATTTTCTCTTTAGATATCTCTTCCTCTTTATACAATGTGGCATAATAATCGTAAATTAATTCTAATTTCTCCTCCTCCTTATTTACTATATGGCCTTCAGGGTCTTCCAATTGATGTATTATCCCTTTTTCTTTTTCTTTCTTTAATCTATATGACAACCATCTCCCCGGTTTGTTGGCGTTTTCAAAATAGTATTGTTTGGTTTTTTTAATTTCATATGCTAAATTTTCTTGGTCCATTAAGTTTATTTTATGGCGTGTAATCATCCATTTTTGCTTTGCCAATTCGTTATCTGGGACTTGTTGAATTTCTTTCTCTATTTCTCTCAGCTCCTCTAATATCGTTCTTTGACGTTCTCTTTTTTCCTTGTTTTTATGTGCACTATATGCGATAGCAAGACCTCTTAGAAAGGCCTTCATCGAGTCCCATATTATCCCTCGTTCCGTCGGTTCTTTCTCATTTCTTTCAAAGAAATCCTTTATTTCTTTCTTTATTTTTTCAACATTTTGTTTGTCTCGAAGGAATTGAGTATTCAACCTCCATCTTGTGTTTCCCCTCCTATATTTCCTTTTCCATTTAATTTCCAACGGATTATGATCTGCCCATATATTGGGTAGAATCTCAGCTGATAAAATATCCATTCCCAGGTTCCTACTCAGCCACATCATGTCAATTCTCGACCAAGTTTTTTTTGCATTCGAATAAAAAGTGTATTGTTTTTTATGTGGATTTAAAGTTCACCAGATGTCGATCAAGTTAAATTCGTCGATTAACTCAAAGAAGGATTTTGGTATACTTTTCCTTTTTCCTTTTTGTCCTTTAGGGGTTTTATGGTCTTTGTTTGGATCTACTATTCCGTTGAAATCCCCAATTATGCATATATTGTTATTGTTTTCCATTGTGCTAATTATTTCTCTAAGTTTACTATAAAAATTTCCCAAATTTTTGTTCGGGGCATAGATAGAGATAAGTAGGATTGGTGTAGCCTCTCTCATGATTTCCACTGCCAGGATTCTGCCCTTGGGGTCTGTATATTTTAACTCTGATTTTATTTCCTCTCTGATATATATAGCTATCCCTCTCTTTTTTTTCCCTGCCAATGATGTGTATAATTTCCCTAATTTCTTGTATTCCAAATATTTTTCATTTCCCTTTTTAATATGCACCTCTTGTAAACATATTAAATCCAAATTCTCTTTAGCTAGTTTTGTAAAAAAAAAAAATCTTTTTTTATAGTCGTTCAATCCGTTTACATTTACTGATAGCAACTTCCAGTCCATTTTCAAATTTGATATCAGTCTAGTACTGTTTTGCCCGGGTAACTCTCTGCGGTCTTGGTTCTTTCTTTCCTTCTTTGTTTTCTCTTTCCTCCTTTTCCTTTTCCTCCGATAACTCTTCCTTCGATCCTTTTCATCGTATAAGGTCTTCCTCCGTTGTAGCCCCTCTTAACTCTTCCTTACTACTCAGGTCTTCTTCACTTCCTTTCAATTGATCTACAAATTCCTGTGCCTCCACCAGACTATTTATCTTTATTTTCTTCCCTTGCCAGGTTATCAGCATCCCTTCTGGCAAGGTCCATCGAAAAGGGATATTTCTTTTATTTAGTTGCAATGCCAGGAATCTATAGTCCCTCCTTACTTCCCTTACCCTCCTCGGGACCTGTTTCAGTACTATAACCTCTTTGCCCTTATATTTTATTGTTTCTCCTTTCGCAATATTATAAAAAATGTCTTTGACTTTTCTTCGAGCAAACCTTATATGGACTTCTCTCGGAAGCTTGTTGCGTCTTGCATAATTTATCTGGACCCTGTATACTTCGTCCAGTTCTTTAATTATTTGATCCTTATCCTGTTGTAAAATCTCTCCAATCAATTCTGCCATGACTTGACCCAGGTTCTCTTCTTTCTCCTCCGTAATGTTCTGAAAACGCAGGTAGAAGGATGCTTTGTCCATTTCCAGCTGCATAATTGAACCTTCCAGGTCCCTATTCTGCGCCATCAGTTTTTGATCCACCACGTCCAGATCTCTTTCCTGTTGTTCGATCTTAGATTCAATTTTCTTTATTTTTTGTTCGTTCACTTGTATTGCCTGCTGGAAATCATTCATTTTTTGGTCTATGGTTTGAATGTCCGTCTTCAATTCTAAGTGGTTGTTAGTCATCTTCTCCTGCATCATTAACATCGTTTCCTGGATTGATGTTAGCGATAGTTGCATCGCTTGCATTGTGGGTAACATGGTTGCGAGACTTTCTGTAGATTTTTGTGTTACTGGTGATGACATTGCGGTTGTTGGGTTTGGAATATTTGTCATTGTCTTTTTCCCAGTTTTGGTTACCATAGCTGCGTAACTTGTCATCTCACTCAAGACTTTTACTTGCTCTTTTATGATCCTATCTATATTTTTCCAAATAGTCATCCACTGGTTTCCCTTTCTTGTTATTATATATATTTCTTATTAGCCTATTGTAAGTATCGCTAGTATTTCACTACTCACTCCAACCCTCAATCTATTCTGTCAATTAATTAGTCCTTTTGTCTAATGGAGACAATAAGGCTATATATCAAAACAAATCAACTATATATCAAAACAAATCAACTAAAAATATTCTTAATATATTAGCGACTATGTGTATATATAAATAGTATTATTAAATAGCTAATAATTAAATAATAATAATTTTGTTACTTAATGAATTGTTCAATAACTTATTAGTCCTTTTATGAGTCAATTACAATATGAATGTAGTATAATATATTCACTATAATCAGTAGGGATACAAATCTCAAACCATCTAATTTATAAAATTAATTTAAATATAGGTAATAGTTGTAGGCAAATTACCCACTTATAATAGTATTAAATTGTAAAAAGTAAAGGTAAGAAAGAGGGAGGAACGAAAAAAAAGACTTATTATTATAACTTATTATTAAGTATTTCTTAAATTTCTTAAATATTTCTTAACTATTTCTTAAAATTAATATATTAATAATTCAGTACTTTAAAAAGGTATCTATATATGCTTAATATAAATGCAATAAATATAATGTAAATATAAATATAAGTATAAATATAGGTTGATTTAATACAAGTATAAATAGTTTGCACCAATTAATTAATACTAATAAAAGGAGAGAAAAGGGAAGAGGGAATGACTTAAAAGGATTTTAGAAGAATTTTATGAAGAGGAAAATGGGGCAAAAAGTCAGAAGATGTTGGTTAATTGTTCTTATTTAGTTATTTAGTTACTTGTCGCCCTCCCTTGTCAATGTCCAGAGGGGAAAGATGGATTGCTGGGATGTTCGGCTCAATTCGGTTGGAATCTATATTTTAAGTTCCTTCAAAATCTTCAATCGCTTTCTCTGGGGGTTCTTCCCATCACTCTGGCCGCTCTAGCCGCTTGCTCGTCCTCTCTTCTTCTTCTCTCTTCTTCTCTTTAGTTTTTTCAAGATGGGCGCACTTCCTGTCTGGAGTTTTCCGGCTCTCCTTTCACCCGATCTGCCGTCTTATCTCCTTCCACCTCGAAATTTCTCCTCATGATCTCTCCCGTCAGGTTCATTCAGTTTTGCTAGTGCCCCACTCTTTCTTACGATTTTCTCCACACCAATCTCTTGCCAGCCGTTCTGCGATCCGCTCGTTGTCTCCTCTATTTTCCTTTCAGTCGCCACTTAGTTTCCGATCTGCTTCTACTTCTCTGCCCAGTCCGGTCGGCTCACTTAAAATCACATTTAATATGCATCGGGGGCAATGGTATGAATGTTCTTAAGTGCCCCTCTTGCTGGAATTCCTTGCTTCCTGCTTCGTTGACTAGCGAGGCTTCGGGTCCGCCATTCAACAGCAGACGCGCTGCGCTAGTTTGGCCGTGAAAACCGGTCCAGCAGAGTGGTTTTGCGGTTCTCCACTCAGCCTGCCGGTACTTCGCTATTGCCCACAGAGCCCTTCAAGCTCCCACACCTCAAAGGGTCCCCAAAACACAGCGATTAGTGGCGTTAAGTAAGAGCGATTGCTTTTACCACTCCATGTCACCTCGGTCCTCAACCGGAAGTCCCCCAGAAGGGAAGAGGTTAATCCCATCCCTGGATGGGTGATTGATTGGTTTCTCTGCCTTAATCCTGTCAGTTTCTGTTGTTTATTGATTTTTTTAGCATGTATCAGCTGCATTCCAGTTGCAACTGTTAAGTGCAGCTATTAAGTGAATGGAGAGAGAGAGGGGAAAAAACCCTTTCTTGCACTTTATTTTTAACCAGTTCTCCGAACTGCCTAAGCAATTTACTAACGGTTCGGGCAAACCGGTGAGAACTGGCTGAATTTCACCTGTGATTGAGGAGCGATCAAGAATTTATTCCCACCAGGTAGTTGTAAGGATAGCACAGTCCTGCCCTGCACCCATAGTGGATGACAGCTCTCATGCCCCTCTTTGCAAACTGGACACTCTGGGCTGTGTCATACATTAGCAAATTGATGCTCTGGGTTGAGTGCTGCAAGGTGAGGATACTACCTTCCTTGTCCTTGTGATTGCCCCATTCACCTCTGTCAGGGCGTCGATTGATCCCATCCTGGCTCTGGGACAATCACACCTTAATTAGAGGCTTTGGACCATGGGGTCTCCTTGCAAGTATACTCTTGAGAAAACAAACCCGAAGAAGTATTTTCTAAGAAAACTCATTTTATTGTAAAAGTAAAATAAAGATAACTCTTACTAACTAATTAGCTACATCTTGGTAGCGTTCCTGCCGGACCTCTCTGGCAGGGAGAACAAAGGAAGTTAAGATGAAGGAGAAATCCAAGCACTTTTATCAACCAGATGCACAGAGAATTCCTCTGTGAGGCCTGAAGGAAAACCAACATATGACCCTTACCCTGAAGGTTCCAGATCATCTTTAAAAAGGCCATAGGATGTCACTCAGTGCAATAAGAAGTGCAATATGAATGGAGAAATATTGACATTTTTTGGCTTGTACTGCCATAAGGTAGGTCTTAATAGAAGCTCTAGCTCAGATATGTCAAACACAAGGCCCCTCCCATCCCTGTGCATACATAGGAGGTGGCGAGTGCACAGGGATCAACAGTCTGGCAATAGTCGCAGTCCACTGGAGCCCACTGGACTCCACAGCCCATGCTGCGTAGGTGGGTCCAAGCACTGGGAACGCCAGGCTGTCCGTCCAAGCAGCAGATCATGGCAGAGGCATGGGGGAGGCAAGTGTTCTGGCCTGCTGAATGCACTGGCAGGTGCCCATTTACCCAACGACTGTGTCCCACCATTTCTTTTTGCTTGCCCACAGCCATCCTGGCTGGGACATGGCAGGTGGCCATATGGTCACTTTACAGGCCAAATCTCATGCCACCCACCATGTGTCTGCTTCCACCTGCTGTTGGTGCTGCCACCACAGGGCTCAACCCATTCTGTCCAAACCTCCTCCAGCTCAGTCAGACAGGTGGGATGAGCCTCCCTCCCACAGCCCCAACCACAATGGCCCTACTTTATGGGAATATCCTGAGATATTTCCTCAAATTACATTTCTGGCTTGTGCCACTCTACCCAAGTAGCACTCATATTATCTGACCAAACTAGGGCATAAGCCAAAATCCATCTTGTGTGCAGGGGTCACTTTCATGTAGGTCAAGCTTCCCCATGATTCCACCTGCTCTGTGAATTACAGGAAGAGACCCAAACATGTTTTCCATTCTGCAGTATGGAGAGAAGCTGTTGCTAAGGGGACAGGACAATGGCTTTTCTTTGCAATTATCCAGTCAACAGTAATACTTAATGTATCCCCTGTGGATTTCTTGACACACATTTATCTCTTCCAAGATAAAACTTGCTTTAAAAATATCTCTGAGTTCACCAGCTGGGGGACACAGAACATGTCACCTTAGCCTGCCTTGGAAAGAGCTCACTCCTGGGTTTGAAGAGACTCACACGCCTTTGTTTCCTCTATGGTCACGGTCCAAACACAGGTAAGAGGAAGCATGGTTGCTATAAATTTGTCTTGGTGTCATCTAGGTGGCACAGATGGTTTCTGAGCTGCTAACATTCCAGTGAGATTTCAGGAGCAACCTTCAAGTCAGTTTCTGCATAAATCTTGATTTCTGTTCTAGGAGGGAAGGTGATAAGAATGACCAGGCAAAAGTCATGCTGCTTCTGATGCTCATGCTCTTCTGGCTCCTGGCTTCAACTACAGCAAAGAGGCTGCAAACCATATGTGTGTTCAGGGGTTATATTGACTTAGATGAAAGCTACTATAGGCCTGGTGATCTCATTATTGGTGGAAATTTGCCCTTGGGAATCATTGTAAAGTCTCCTGTCTTTGACTTTAATACAGTGAATCTTCCTTTCGATAATACGTAAGTTTTAGCTGAAAGAGAAACATGCAGATAAATTGTTTCTTTGCTTTAAATTCAGGGACTTTTTTCAGAAATACTTATTCTAGTATTTGTGCTGTCCTGGTGTAGTGCACATATTGTGCTTTTAAAATAGGCCAGAATTCTCAAGTTCTTCATCAGGAAGATGATAAAGAACAAAAATGAAAAGGGAAGCTGTGCTGGCCTAGTGAAGAAGTCAAATTATAATATTAATCTGACCAATAATTGTGGTACAAAATTCAAATAAAAGCTCAACACTCTTCAAGTGTTCAGGAGTTACAAAAATCCTTCTCAGTGTTGGAAACAGCATTGCTCATGAATCTATGAGGTAACCCCACTGTACTCCTGTGCTCAGCAATCCTTACCCCACCTGAAGAAGCTGCTCCAAGAGAGACCTTAAAGAATTACAGTGAAAGGGGAGCAAATGGAAGGGATTACAGCTACTGTAGCAAAGTGAATATGGCCGAGATAATAGAGAGTATAAAACAGTCCATGGAACCTATGGAAAGGCTTGTCTCCTTTTCACACAAATACATCCAAGTTTAGCCAAGGAAAATCCTTTGAAAAAAAACCCAACCCAATGAAATTTGGGAGTTTCTGCCCCCGAAAGTCACCCCAAAATGTGAAGCAAATTCTATAGACATGCACAAGATTTCCTATAATGTTCTCCAATGTTTTTTATCACTACAGACTCATCTCCAGTAACTACCTACAGTTCCTTGCATTGATGTTTACTGTCTCTGAGGTCAATAAGGATTTTCTTCTGCTCCCCAACATCACCCTTGGCTTCCACATCTACGGCCATTTCCAGAGGGAGGAGATTATTTCCTTAAACAGCCTCTCCATGCTCTCCTCACGAGGCCAAGTGGTTCCAAGTTACAAATGTAACATGCAGGACACTCTGCTCTCCATCATTGGTGGTCTCAGTGCCAAGTCCTCAAGGCTGATGGCCTCCATCTTCAGCATCTTTAAGGTCCCACAGGTAAGAGAGCTCCCTTGGATACACTATGGAATAGACAAAGACCAAAATACACACAGAGAAGCCAAAGATGAAACTAAAAGTAGGTGGGGTCATATAATGAGCTTTTGACTCTTAGATTATTCTTTATTAAAGAGTACCCATCATTTTAGTGCCATTTATTCTCTGTATCAGGTTGTTGGTTTATTTTCTTGTCTTCTGACAACCAATAAAAATGGCTAAGAAGGGAAGAAGTGAATCGGCCTGATTGAAGGGCCATCAGCCACACAAGGGTCACTATAAAAGTCAGTATAAAACTTTTACTTTGTCTTTGAAAAAAGAATCTCTTTTTCTCCAGCTTGGTGTTGGCTTTGAGTTCTCTCAGGGAGAGAGAAGAGTTTATCCTTCCTTCTTCCGGATCAATCCCAAGGAATCTCCTCAGTATGTGGGTTTAGTCCAGCTGCTCCTGCATTTCCAGTGGAACTGGGTTGGTCTTTTTGCCCCTGAAGATGACAGGGGAGAACGTTTCGTCTCAACTCTGATGCCAATGCTCCAGGAGAAGGAGATCTGCCTGGCCTTCATTGAGATGATGAAATTGGATAATTTTGAAATCACTTTCAACAAGTTATATCTCAATTTTGTTACCTTGTCAAAAACAGAAGTGTTTATTCTGTTTGCAGACTCATTTGTTACTACAGCTGTATTATTGCTGGTAAATTATTATGAAAAAATCAAAGAAGTATCATTTAGGAGAATTTGTATCCTCACTTCCCATTGGAAAGTTGACATAAGACAATCTGAAGACCCATGGTTATTGTTAAAGCTTTTGCATGGGGTCCTGTATTTTAGGGACCACTCTGGGGATGTCTCTGAATTCAGCCACTTCCTCCTGTCTTTAGACCCCTTGAACCCCCAGGGAGATGTCTTTCTCCCTCCATGGTGGGAATTTGTCTTTGAATGCAATATCCATAAATCAGGAAAGATCCCTCCAAAGGGGGAAAAACAATGTACAGGAAAGGAGAATCTGCAGAATCTGCCCAATTACACTATTGAAAAAAGAATGACAGGTGAAAGTTACAATATCTACAATGCTGTTTATGCTCTGGCACACGTTTTACATGCAATGTATGGATTCAGATTTCTACCGACCATGATGAGGCTTGGAAAGAGGATCTCAAATGTCCAGTCATGGCAGGTAATTTCTGTGGCTTTTGACTCAGTTCACAGACACTGTCAGCCTCATGATGCTTGCTTGCTTTCAGCTGCCATTGTAACAGGAGCGGGGAGGTATTGTAGGTATTTGGGAGGGGGGAAGTGAGCTGGTGGAGATCTCTTGGAAAAGGGAGGAAAATTCTCGCTGTCTTTTTAGCAGCTGCGGAGAAGAGCTGATAACTGTCTAGGTCAAATGTCCCAGCATACCAGATAGATGGGGCCGCCCAAAGAAATACCCCATGTGACACCTTGGGGAGATGTGGATTGGACATTTAACCTAGGACTGTGGGGGGAGGGATTTGGTGGATGCTTTCAATATGTAATTTTCGTGCCTATTGCCTCAGACTTTGCTTTTCTTTCGCTGCATTCAGTTCATACTCAGTAAAAGTACCTTTCTCTACAAACACGGAGTTGGGGTTGTTCTTTCTCGAGCTTTGAATGGAGGCAAGTCCAACAGACACTTAGATCAGAACCTCCCCATCTGAATTGCTTCAATTCCCTATTAAATGTCTGCATACTCCCATATCAATTCATCTTCCCAAATATAAACTCATCTTCTCAAGATGACCATTATGTGATGATCGAAGCCATGATGTCTCAGTTGTAGCTCTAGGCCAAAAACTCCAATTTCTGAAGGTCTCCTTTCTTTCAGATTCTTCCCTATTTGAGCAATGTGCAGTTCAACAACAGTGCTGGAGAGGAAGTCTCCTTCTCAGAAGATGGACTGGGATCTGCTCGTTATGATCTTCTCAACTGGGTTTTCCACCCCAATCAATCTTTTGTCCCTATTAAGGTTGGGCAAGTAAATCCTGAGGCTCCCCCAGGCCAGGATTTCACCCTTAACACTGATGGAATCATCTGGGCCACAAAGGTGAGCTGCAAGGAAATGCTGTAACTTCAGGGAGAGATTCATTCTTTCTAACTGGAAAAATAAATGAGTCAGAAATCATGGCAGTCATTTGGTGAAAAAGCTGGTTTGCATGTAACACCTTTGAGGTCTGATTTGTGTCATTCCACAAAGGGTTAGGCTTGGGATCAACATCTGCTTGAAATGCAGGATGCAATTACAGCAAGCAACAGTGATTACCATGGACCATTGATGCTCAGGAGTATCCTCATGGTTCTTTCTTTTTGAAATGCTGTAGTCCAATCATAAGCCTTCCTCTGCAGGCTGAGATCCCAGTTCCAATCTCCAAAATCCATGGGTGTGTCAGGAATGCCACTGGCCTGATTACTTCAGGACTGTTCTTGATTTCTGATAGACGGTAGCAAACTCTTTCTTTAGAAGCAAATCTGAATGTAGAAATCAGAATAAGGAAGGCAACTAGGAATGGGGAAAAGAATGAATGCAGCAGGTTCATTGCTTAAGTAGTTTCAAGTATTTTTCTTTCATAAAATCCTTTTTGCCATGTTCAGCACTATGGTGAATCAGTTATTCTGAAGATCTTTTGAAGATGGAGATGGGGATGTGGAGATTTAGTGATACATCATCATTGAATAGACTTTCTCAAGTATTTGTCTTTTCTCTTTTAGAAGGTGCCCTTTGCCAGGTGTGGCATGAAGAGGTGCCATGCAGGAGAGAGGAGAACAGTTCCAGAGGGTGAGCAGGTTTGCTGCTACCAATGTGATGCTTGTCCAGAAGGGACCATTTCTGATCAGACAGGTAGAGCAGACTTCAAATGGAAATCTTCCAATATCAAGGAAGACATTAATTATTATTTTTGTTATTGTTGTCATTTTTTATAAGATTGACATGCAGTTATACTTTTCAGCGGAACCCTTCAGTTTACAGATATAAACTGTCCCGGCCACAGAGGCCATCTTTCCTGATCCTGAATAATTCCATGTAAGATAGTTTTAGGGCAGAATTTATGAATCTCCAACTTGCAGTTCAACTCCTACTCTAACATCCAATTGGGAAAACCAATTTTCAAACTTTTCTGAGGAAGTTTAATTTTTATCATTTACAGTGTGCTTCTTGAGTGGTGCAGTGGCCTAGAGGTGGAGCTCTAGGGCTCGCAATTAGGGGGCTGTGAGTTTGATCCTAGGTAATGGCAGATATTTCTCAATGGGCACAATGAGTAAGTATCTGCTGCGAACTCTGCATTGCCGACAGGAAGGTCATCCAGCCAGTAAATTCTCAGCTCCATTCATTGCCCCAACTCTACACACTTCAAGATACAAGGGATTACAGGGTCATCAAAATACACACACACAAACACAAATCAGAGTGTGCTGCTTCTGTCAGCAGTATCAAACTCTGAGGAAACAGACCTGCCAGAGAAAGAGGACATCCACTTGTCTATGTCTCTTTCACAGAGTAGAAAGGAGCAAAAAAAGTCTGAATGAACAGATTTGTAAACAAAACAGCAGCTTTGCTGGATAACAGGTCTATTAAGTGGGTGCCATTATAAAGTGTGTGTGGGGGGGGGAATCAGGTAGCAAACTCAGACTGAAAATCACATTATTCACAATGAATTGATAGCTGGAATGGAACAAATGTTTGTCTTTGGCTAATCTATTCTCAGGATTATCATAAATGAAGGATGATTTGCTCTTTTGATGCCCCATAAATTGCACAGTGGGTTATTTCATTATTCCCTTTGTAGAAAGGTCAAGAGCAGAAAGGAAACATCCGTATCATTTTTGCGGGAGGGATAAAGTGTACGGTAGTTTCTCAAGAAATGCTTAAACAAAGACTTTTGATTTCAGACGCAGCTCACTGTGAACCCTGCCCAGAAGACCAATTTCCCAACAAGGACAAGGACCAATGCATTGCCAAGAAGATCCACTTCCTTTCCTATCAAGACACCCTGGGATACATCTTAGTTTTTCTTTGTATTTTTCTCTCAGTGATCACTTCTGCAGTCCTGGTGATTTTCCATAAACACCATGACACACCAATCGTCAAAGCCAACAACCGAGATCTCACCTATATCCTCTTGGCCTCCCTCCAGCTCTGCTTCCTCTGCTCCTTCCTCTTCATTGGTCAACCAGGGAAGATCACCTGTCTCTTACAACAGTCTGTCTTTGCCATCCTCTTTTCCCTTGCAGTTTCCTCTGTGTTGGCAAAAACTGTCATGGTGGTTCTGGCCTTCATGGCCACCAAGCCAGGGAACAGGACAAGGAATCTCTTAGGAAAACCACTGACCAACTCCATTGTCTTAGCTTGTCCTCTGGTCCAAGCACTTATTTGTGCCACCTGGCTGGGAAACTCTCCTCCATTTCTTAACTTGGACTTCCACTCCTTGTTTGGAGAGACCATCTTGGAATGTAAGCAAGGCTCAGCTCTAATGTTTTACGGTGTCCTCTCTTACCTAGGACTTTTGGCCCTAGTCAGTTTCACAGTGGCATTTCTAGCTAGGAAACTGCCTGATAGTTTTAATGAAGCCAAGTTCATTACTTTTAGCATGCTGGTCTTTTGCAGTGTATGGATCTCCTTCCTCCCCACCTACCTGAGCACCAAAGGGAAGTCCATGGTGGCTGTGGAGATCTTCTCCATTTTGGCCTCTGGAGCTGCTCTCTTGGCTTGTATCTTTTTCCCCAAATGCTACATTATTCTGCTGAGGCCCAATCTGAATTGTAGAGAAAATATAGTAAGGAACAAAAATTTCTAACTAATGCAATAGCTGGCCACATTTATATTTCTCTTTGAGGCACATTTAGAATGTGATAAGATTTCTAATAAATATTAACATGAAGGAGGAGTTTGTCCATAAAATAATTCTTTATCAAGTGCCGCATTTGGTTACAATCTTTTGTTTTTCATGTTTTTAAAGTTTCCTTAGTGAGGCCCAGTGCCCTGTATGGAAGGAAAACCTGTTGTCAAAGATGCATTTTTTATTGTGGATATTTCTAAGTTTATATGGCAAAGGATAAATCCCGAAATTAGATACAAACTACTGCACGATGCTAAGGAAATAGGAGGTTTGGGTTTACCAGACCTGAATTTGTATTTTGAGGCATGTTGTCTAGCCTGGTTAAAAGAGTGGGTGAACCTCCAGAATAAGAGGCTACTTGAATTAGAGGGCCACAAATTAAGGTTTGGATGGCACCATTATTTATGGTATGATAAAGTTCAAGTTCACGTTAATTTTAATAATCACTTTCCTAGATGTGCCATACTAAGAGTTTGAAATAAATATAAAACAAAGTTCTATACGAAGTTGCCTCTTTGGGTGTCCCCCCAAGAAGCTTTTTTAAGAAAAGAAATGGTGGCGAAGGCAGACCTCTGGACGTATGGTAAAATATTATCTTCAAACTCTGCTCAACCTACATTAAAGTTGAGGGAAGCACTTGAATTAGGTTCTGTTTATCATTGGTTTACATATCAAGAACTGAAAGAATGGTTTAAATCAAATAAAAAGAGTTGTGGGTTTGATTTTGCTAAGAATGAATTGGAAATCTTACTATGTGGTAGTGATGAGCGTATTATTGCTAAGGTTTAGAAAATGTTATTGAAATTGAATTTGGAAAGTGAACATGTAAACATTGTATGATTCAATGGGTAAGGAATTTTGGCTATAATGTGATGCCTGAACAATGGAAAATATGTGGATGAAAGCTTTAAAAGGAACTATAATTTAAAAGATTTTTTTATAAAATGATGTATTGCTGGCATTTAACACCGGATAAATTATCCGGAATGTATAAAGGTATTTCAAATGAATGTTGGAAGTATAAAAGCAAAGGAACCTTTTCCCATTTATGGTGGACATATGATAAAACAAAGACATTTTGGAGTAAGACTCATATTATAATACAGAATATTCTTAAAATGAAAATAAAAATGAAACCAGAAATTTTTTCTCTGGGTTTATGGAAGAAGACTTGGAGAAAAAACTTGGAACTTGGATCTTATAAATGTTGGCAGCAGCAAGATTATTATTTACACAAAAGTGGAAGGACTCTTAGATTCCCACTATGGATGAATGGCTACAGAAGCTGATAGAGTTTGCAGAAATGGCTAAATTGACCATTTTGGTTAAAGGAAAGAATAGAGGTTCTTTTGCTTCCACATGGAGACCACTTCTGAACTTTGTGCCTGAAATGGAAAAAACATGAAACTTTGATTTTGGGTTTTACCGATTAGATTGATATATTTTTATAGAAATGGCTAGCTTATATTCTCTAGCTAAGAGAGAATAGCTAGCTTATATTATTAGGGAAAAACAAAAAGTTGTGGTTTGATGTTAATGTTGTTGTTGTTGTTTTTTACTTGAACAGAGGGAGGTCGGAAGTCATTTTTTCTTCTTTTCTTTTCCCCAATTTCTCTTCACCTTCCCCTCCCTGTTTCCACCCTCACACACACTGTGTCTTCCTATTTACTTTTATATTTTATCTTATAATCTAATAAAAAATGTTAAACTGGAAAAAAGATGTGTTTATTATTTCAAGGAGGAAACTTTCTTATTTTGTTCTTTATTTTATTTAGTTTATTTTTAAGGTAGTGTTTTAAAGGATTGGGTTCAATATCAGTGTTTCTAAACATATATGGCTGTTTCCTTAGATGTTTGAGGCTTTATAGAACTTCCCTACCACTACTCAATTGGTTTTGAAATAGCAGAGTTTAAATCTTCCTCACATCCAGATCTGCAGTACTGCCTCATCAATGTAGGGCAGAATTTCCCTGAGAGGAATGAGCAAAGAATGTCATAATTGTATGCAGTATGTTAGTCATCTCTTGTGACATTTCATCTCATGGACTTCCCTGGTAAACTACGCTGTTCCATGAGATCTGTGTGCAAAGGAGGTCTCCACAGGAATCATTCTAGAAGAGTGGCAACATATTTGATAGTTTGTTAATTATGAATATGTATGATTACACCATCTATTTCTTTTACATGAATCATTTTCTCCTTCTTTCTCAAATGTATGAATATAAGTGCAACCTTTGGTCTCCAAGAGTTCCTCCCACTATTCTCTGGAGAGAATTTATCCTGGGCAAACTGTTAACAAGCAGTACTGCTGTGAGACTTGATTATTGGTTTTTGGTCCTGCATTTGAAGCCTGAAGGCTTAAGCAGTTGTAATAGCTGCATAAACATGAGAGATAGTCCTTATTTAGCAACAATAATGAAATAGTAACTTTGCAACCCATCCCACTGATGGGAATAGAACAATTGGCTGCAGCCACCTCACCCCAGCCTCCCCATTTCAGCTAACCTACCATGGCCACCCCTCCCCATCAGCCCCTCGCTGGTATCAGCTCTCCCAACTGATTCTCCCCAGCCAACCCTGATAGCCAACCCTATCTGCTCCCCAACTGATTCTCCCCAGCCACCCTCCCCCACTGCCTCACCCTGGGTGATTCACTGTAGTACAAATTGCCCTGGCAGATTTGCAATGTGGGAAAATTAGCCCTGCTTGTCTCAACTCTTCCCAGACCAAAACCATTCCCAGAAGGTCCTTCCCACTGCACCAACCTCCTCCTCCTCTACTGATTCCTAGAATTGGGGCCCATTCCCCATTTTTTTCATCGCCTCCCACATGAGAATCACTCTCAGCAAAGAGGGATCAGGGCCATGTGGGTTGCAGACAATAAGAGGCTCTAGGTCAGATCTGCCATAAAGGATGGGAGGGGGGAGATAGGGAAGGGGGGAATGACATGAAGCAGAAGTGTCAACCAGAGACAATGACTGAACGATCCAAGGACAGAGGCATGGGAACAGAATGCAAAGGGCCACCAAACAGGCTTCAAACTTTAGAAACCAAGATGACTAATTTTAACCTCATGGGACATTAACAAGTTGACATATGGGGGAGGGCCTGGGAGTAGGTTAAATTACATGGTTTATGCAGGAATCTTCAGATCTGGTTTTGCTTACGCTGTAACCACTTGACTTTTAGTAAAATTATACCCAACTATACAAATAGAGTCAAGGATTTTTCTTTCCTAAGTGTCTAAGCTGTGACAGACCTGACATTACAGAAAGCACAGTCCTGCTCTACATTGGCAGCAGGCTACAGCTTTTGGGCCCCCCTTTGCAAACTGCACACCTCAGGCCACGGTATTGATCACCAAACTGAAGCACTGGATTGGCTGCTGCATGGTGGGGACAGAAGCTGTCTGGCCCATGTGCTCACCCTTTGCCTTGAACCAAAGTGGGGCAGCTCACAGGGAGTCAAAAGGCCATCATGATCACTCCTGCCACAGCCTGGGGTATCCAGTTTGCAAAGAGGGGAGCATCAACCATAGCAGCTAGGGAGGGGGGAATGCCATGGGTCAGCTGGGGTGAGGGGGCTGGGATGAAGTGGATGTAGCCAATTGTCCTAGACTACACAGTGACCATGTTCACAGGTCTGTAAAGCATAAAAAATGATGTTCTTCATCAATGTTGGGACAGATCCGCTTAGCAAGCACTTCCAGCATGATTTTCGTTGCAGCCACCAGTGGCCTCATTCAGTTTGTGGTCCCTTGGAATATGGTGGCCGCTTCTGTCATTGTACCACGTGGCCTTGTGACAAAGTGATTTGTTCTGCTTCCCTCTGGCTGTTTGTGCAGCATTGCAGAAAACTCTGGAGCTCCAATGAAGGAGAAGTTTCAGGTGGGGGTCAACAACAGTGATTTTGTTTATTGATTTTATTTTCTGAGTGCAGAACATCTTACATTGAAAGGAGAAAATGTGCTATTTAAAATTGGCCTATTGATCTAAATAAAACAAAAATCAAAAACTATACAATAGAGACTTCCGGATGGGACCGCGACATCGCCAGACACTTCTTTCCAAAGCGCCAACCCAGGGCTCCGTAGAACCGCAAGAACAGCGACTATCAGCAGTCTTGCGGTTTGGAAACTTTCCTCCTGGTAAGAGGGGGGGAAGTGAGTAGACGGGTGGGGTAGAGCTCCCTAAGAGCGCCAGATTTTACCCATAATCTGGTGCTCGAAGATGAGAGCTCCCCGCTAAGCCTGTCAGTACTCCGGACCCTGGATGTCTCTGCTTTGAAGAGCTAGATGTCGTGACCATCCCAGCAACCAACTTTAAATAAATATTTTTGAATCGAGCTGGCAGAGCACAAGCAGCAAGAATAAAACAGCAAGTATTTTCTTTTTTTTTTAACTCCAAAGATTTACCTTCTTTAAAAGATTTTCCTTATGCAGAGAAAGTGAAAGCAAGATGGTGTTTGAGTTTCAACGGGGCGTGAAGAAGTGAAAGTTAAAAGCAATTATTGATAAGCCCCTGTTTGAAACGTAAAACTCTATTCTGAAAAGTGGATTAACCAAGAAAGGAAGTAATTATAATAATTAAAACAGTAATATAAATTACAAATTGCAAGGGGTCTTTTTTTTTTCCTTTTGATACTTTTTTTTCCCTGTCCTTTTGGAAGGGAAAGAAGAAGGGGAGCAAGATGGCTGGTCTTTTTGAAAGCAAAGAAAGTAAAGAAGGGTTAATTAACCCTCACATATGGTCTGATTTTGAGGAAGCTCTGAGCTCAATTACCTCTGCTTTATTGGGAAAAATTGGTACTTTATTTCAAGCTTTTCAAGCTGGAACCAATGAAATACATGGAGATACTGAGTTGCAATCTAGCAGTGGGGGATTGACTGAAGAGCTGTGTCAGGGAGTTGATTGATCCCATCCTGGCTCTGGGATAATCGCACCCTGGTTTAGAGGTTTGGACCGAGGCTTTTCCTCGAATGTATACATTAAGAAAATAAAACCCGAAGAATTTCTAAGAGAAAACTCATTTTATTGTAAAGTAAAAAAAATAAAGATAACTCTTACTATCTAATTAATTGGCTACATCTTGCCAGCGTTCCTGCCTGACTTCTTGGCAGGAGAACAAAGGAGTAAAAAGAAGGATAATGGAGGCTAGAAAGGAATGCACGCTTGCGCACTTAATACTGATAACAAAACTTGGCAAAACTACAGTAAGCCTATTAGACCAAAAATGATAGCTCAGCTGGGAAATACAAGAACGCAGTGACAATCCCCTTCTTTGCCAGTTGAGCGAACATCAGGTACATCATCACATAAGGCACATCTTCTTACGCAGATACTCGTGTTGAGCTGCTGGGAGTGGCTTGTTGAGGATATCTGCAATTTGATCATGTGTAGATACATATTGCATTTTAACAAAACCTTTTTTCACCAATTGTTTTATGTTCTGATAACGGATGTCAATGTGTCTGGACCTAGAACCTGTGAAATGTGATTCAGAAATATAAACCACCGATTCATTGTCTTCCATCACGGTGATTGGTCGGATCGGATGTGTCCAGATATCTGTGACCAAAGCATCAAACCAAGTTAGAGAATTACATGCATCTGAAACACAAGCATATTCAGCTTCAGTAGATGAACAAGAAACAAAATTCTGTTTACACACTTGCCAATAAACAGGACATCCATTCAAGAACATCATATAACCTGAAGTACTTTTGCGTGATTTCTTATCACTCGCCCAATCAGAATCTGCATAACAACATAACTCTGCATAATCAGTATGTGTTGGCTCTAACAATAACTTCATGTGTTTTGTGTGCCTTAGGTATTTCAATAATTTCTTAACGCATGTCCAATGAAACTGTTTTGCCTTACCTACGTGTCGTGACAAGAGATTAACACTAAGTGCAATGTCGGGTCTGGTCCAACTACTAATGTATAACAGTGACCCAATGACTGAACGATAAAGTGTTTGATCCTCGAACTCAGGACTCGGTTCTTGTGTCAAGTTGTGAAAATCTGTTTGCATGGGTGTCTTTGTTGTGTTAGCATCCTTCATGTTGCAATGATGCAAAATTTGTTCAATTTTATCTTCTTGTGAAAGACTCTTTGTTTTGTCAATCTGAACACCTAAATAAGTGCTAATATGACCTAAAGATTTCAATGTGAAGTATCTCTGCAAAGCTTTGGCAAAACTTTCACTTATCTGCTTATTTGGACCAATATAAACAATGTCATCAACATAAACAAGAACTATTTCATATGCATTATTAGATCTTTTTGTGAACACGCACTCATCAGTTTCGGACTTAATAAAGCCCATTGAATTTAGTTTGTCAGTAAGACATAAATACCACATTAAACCAGACTGTTTCAGACCATAAAGACTTTTTTGTAGAAACCAGGTATCCCCTTCTTGCTGTCGGAATCCTGGAGGACCTCTTACGTAGATCTCTTCATCTAGGTCAGCATGTAGATAAGCTGTGTCCACATCGAACTGGAAAACTTCTAAGCCAAGGATAGTTGCAGTTGCTAAAGCAATTTTTACACTCTCAGTTCTGACTGTCGGTGAGTAGGTATTTGTGTAGTCCTCAGGATAACGTTGAGCGAAACCCTGAGCTACAAGTCTGGCCTTGTACAATGACTCACCATTTGGTTTCTTTTTGATTCTGTAGACCCATTGAGTGCCAATGATTCTTTTGTTTGCTGGAGGTTTTGCAGGAGTAAACACCTTAAGTTTCTTTAGACTGTCCATTTCAACCTGCATTGCATCATACCACTTCTCTTGCTCTGAATCAGGAAGATACTGGATTTGTGTGAACGTATCAGGTGGAAGTGTAACATTGCAAATCAAAGGCAAGGGTGCTTTTGTCAGTTGCCATGAAAATCATTGTGGAGGGATTCCTTTTGTGGCCCTCTTGGAACGTCTCGGAACAACAGTCCATTCTTCTTCTGCTTCGTCCTCGTCCTCACATTCGTCACTAGCATCAGCATCCGCGGCTCGCGAAGACGGAACATCGGGTGGAGAAGAACTAGTGGATGGAACTTTCGCCTGTGAATTTTGATCATCAGGCTGCGTGGCATCAACAACATCATCTCTAGGAAAATAAACTTCAGGATCATTGGAATGAATCCTGGACCAGTCAACATCTTCCTCAAAATTAGCAGATTGGGAAATCACAATTACATGTTTAGAGTCAATAAATTTGCTCCATTTTGAGTTATCATCAATACCCATAAATCTCAGTCTCTTTGCTACTGGACCCCCTTTTCTTCTTTGAGTTAAGGAAATATTCACCATAGCGTATGAACCAAAAATATGGAAGTTTTTGAGATCTGGTTTGTAACCATACATCATGAAGAAAGGAGTCTGATTTATTACACTGCTCCAAGTACGGTTGACAATATAATTTGCATATTTGATAGCTTCACCCCAGTATGGCATACTAAGGTTGGCGTCTTCTAGGAGACAACGCATCATGGTTTGCAGGACCCCTTGACGTCGTTCTACGACCCCGTTATGAGCCGGTGTGTAAGGAGCTGAAGTCTGATGGATAATTCCATTCTTACGCATCCAATCCTGGAAACGCTGAGACATGAATTCGGCACCACGATCACTCTGGATTCTGGCGATGCGAACTTGGTGTTGGGTAGAAACAAGGGCTGCAAAGTCTTTAAAGATCTGAAAAGTCTCAGATTTTTCTTTCATAGGATATACATATCCATATCTGGAATAATTATCAACAATTGTTAGAAAATATTTCCTGCCACCAAGTGTTGGCGGAAATGGACCAACTATGTCAATGTGTACCAAATCAAAAATGCGTGTTGACAGGCGTGTAGCGTGTTTGGGAATGGCTGCTGCTTTGGATTTGGCCTTCTTGCAGACAGCACAATCCAAAAACACCTTATACCCCTTTAGATCCAAACCTTTTGCGAATTCCGGCATTTTTCTAAGAACACGGAAACTGGCATGCCCCAATCTTCTATGCCATTTGTGGATACACCTGTAATGCAAAGGTTTACCAGTTAGTGAATTTTCAACATTAACAGTTCTATGAGGAACCTCAGGCTTGCTCTGAGCAACCTGTTTCCTAATTTTCTTTTTGTTGGCTTTAGGAGCCTTTGGAGTAGCAACAGCATCTCTCTCTGGAGCATCTCTCTCTGGGCCTGTGCTCTCCTTCTTTGGAGTTTGTATACTTGCCTGTGCTTGCGATTTAGGCTTTGGCTTTACGTAATAAACACCACCAATCAACATGGTTTCAGCAACAATATCTCCATTTTTAACTATGTAACTTGCTTTCTCAAGGTGGTGAACCTGGAACTTTAAAGCTCTAGATAAGTGGGCCTGACTAAGCAAATTGCTATTTGCTGTTGGTATGTAATAAACATCACGGATGAATGTATCGAGCTCTTCAACATAAACAGTTCCTTTTCCTACGACCTTACAAGGATGATTGGAAAAAGAATAAAGTTCTCATAGCTCAGGTTCAGGCTTGTGCATCTCTGTGAAAAGTTCCTTTCTGTAGGTAACATGCAATGCTGCACCACTGTCCAAAGTCCACAAAAGCCGTCTATCGTACTCTGGATGAGGTTGTGGATCATTGGTTATTGCCAGTGTAGCAAGTGGAGCTTGTGAATCATGCCTTGGACCACGACGACCTTGTCTTCCGCCTCTGCCTCTGCCTCTGGAATCTGTTCCTCTGGGCTGGTATGAGACGGGAGCTGGAGCTCGTTGGGGACAATCCCGGGTGGCATGTCCCACTCGATTGCAGATGTTGCATCTTGGCATCCTTGGAGCATAGGTCCTTCCTCGGAAGTGACGCCTCGCTGGAGCTCTTGATGCGGGTGGTTCCCTCAAATGTGGCGTGGCTAGCATGAAAGCCTCCTCTTCAATTAACAGTCTACATACATTGTCCACTGTGCATTGAACAATAGGGACTTGGTTAATTTTTGTAACAGCATCTTTCCATTCATAGCTCAATGAGTTAAAGATAATGCTGATCATTTGAATATCATCAATATTATGACCTCTTTCTCTCAATTCTGTTCTGATTCCTTTCAGTTTGGTCAAATGTCCTCCAATTTGATCACCAGGTTTCAATCTCGAACCGTGGAGCTCAGACATGAGCAAACACGAAGATTCAATTGAAACGGGCCTGTAGCAATTTTCCAATTGGGCCCAAATTTGTTGGGCTGTTGCATCAGGAGGAAAAGTGACCTGCAGTTCAGTGTCCATGGACATCAATAATGTTGTGCGAGCTCTAATCTCTAAGTCTCTTATTGCAGGAGTCCATGGCTGTGCAGGAGGATTAAAAATCATGCAGTGAGTGCCTTCTCTGAGAAGCAATAGTGTAATCTCACTGACCCAGGCTTTATAATTGCGTCCTGACATTTTTAATTTGGACTCACCAGTTAGTGGAGCAACAGAAAATGCCTGGTAAGGAACATGCATTTGATATGCTGGCTGTGCCATTGGAGGTGGACCAGGAGCTGGTCTTGGTTGTGCCATGGCTGGGGGCACATATGCAGGCATTTGTGGCTGTTGCATTGGAATCTGCTGCATTCCAGCTGCCATTTGTGCTTGAGCCTGCCTTTGCTGCATTAAGCGTTCTTGTGTTCCATCTAAAGAGACACCAGCACCACCAGGGGGTGTAGAAGATCGGGTCTGTGGAAACATTTGTGGCATTTCAGCCTGAATATTTAAACGAGCCAAGGACACATTTGCTAACGTCTGCTGCAACAATTCAAAATATTTATGCAAATTGTGTTGCCTTTCAGCTTCCTCTTGTAAATTACTTTGGCCGGCAGATGGTGCTGCACCTATAGTCTCGGGCAGGTCTGCATATGTGGCACTTGTAATTTGATCAGGGAGGATTTCATGTGACGTGTGCATTGCTCTCTGTTTTAATTGGCCTGACACAGAATCCACCAGGGGGTGTGTCTTTGGCTCTGAAGAAGAAGCCAAAATGGGGCTTTTAGAGATTTTTAAGTCACGAGGCTCTCTCTTATCTTGCTCAAGCATAAGCAAATCCATCTTAAACTGGGATAGCTCATTTTCATAATATTTGATATGCTCCCGATAGAACTTGATATCTTTCTCACGCTGAGTAAGTTCGGGGCTTTGAGGAGAATAACAAAACTTTTCTCTCTGTGTGTGGGAGGAAAAATGCTCCGTGGTTTGTGAAAACTTTGGTCTTGCACCAAGCATTTCAAATCTTTGGGCTTCTACAGGAATTATCTGTGAAAATGCATAATTAGGAAGAGATATCACTGACCTCAGTCGTTCATTGCCTTCAAAAGCAGCATTTCTTTCATATTGTTGTTCCTGAAGCCTCTGCAAGGGCATTTTATCAGTTTGAGTTTCTCCCACAGCTGTTTTTCCTAGTCGGGTTGCTGAGGCAAGCGGACAAAAACTTGAAAACCTTTTTTCTGCCTCTTCTTCTTTGGAAAGATCAATCACATCACTTATGAGGAATGATCTTTGTTTCTTTTTCTTCTTCTTCGGCATGTTAGTAGACAATTAGATTAGCGGTCCTCAGTCGCAAATTTAATCATCCTAACTAACTAGCCTAGAGGTCTTATCAGAAGTAACTAACAAGGAAAAAGCCATAACTTTTAACCGTCTGACTGCTACCAGGTGTCAGGGAGTTGATTGATCCCATCCTGGCCCTGGGATAATCGCACCCTGGTTTAGAGGTTTGGACCGAGGCTTTTCCTCGAATGTATACATTAAGAAGATAAAACCCGAAGAATTTCTAAGAGAAAACTCATTTTATTGTAAAGTTAAAAAAATAAAGATAACTCTTACTATCTAATTAATTGGCTACATCTTGCCGGCGTTCCTGCCTGACCTCTTGGCAGGAGAACAAAGGAGTAAAAAGAAGGATAATGGAGGCTAGAAAGGAATGCACGCTTGCGCACTTAATACTGATAACAAAACTTGGCAAAACTACAGTAAGCCTATTAGACCAAAAATGACAGCTCAGCTGGGAAATACAAGAACGCAGTGACAAGCTGGGAGAAGGAAAAAAAACAACAACAGCCTACAGTATTTTTGGAGAGCAAAATGGATGCTTTGCAGAATAAGGAGCAAGAAATTTTGGGAGCTGATGAGACTTTGGCTATACGAATTTTTTGTTACAAAGTCCAACCTGTACTTAAAGAGCTGTTTTCAGAAGAAGTTATACTTTTGCAAAAATTTTATAATATGCAATCCCAAAAAATGCAAGATTATATTGGAGTTAAAAAAGGCAGAGGAATCAAAGTGAAGAAAAGAGTTCGTAAAAAGGAGAAGAAGAAAGACTGGAGACAAGGAAAATAACCCTGCTTGATGAGATGATGGTCCTTAAAAAGTATTGTTTAAATGCTTAAAGATTTTGAACTTTTGGAAGAAAACATCCAACAGCTTAATGCCAGTTAACTAAGCGATGAGCGACGATGAGGAGGTAACCTACAGTTGTATTGGAATATTTTGAGAAGAATAAACAGATCACTGCAATGCTGGTGTGTTGGGTTGTGAAATAAGCCTTGACCTGAGTGATTTGGAATATTTTATTAAGGACTGTAATAAATTTGGACTTAATTGTAATTGCAGAAGTTTTAATGAATATAGTAAATTGGAGTTTTCTGTTTGAAGGTAATAAATATAAGGCAAAAGGACTATGGGCCTAGGGCAATTGCAGCTGATCTGGTGGTTTCCCTAATACGTCTGATGAACTTATTAATCTAATTTTTGGCTGGATTTGATGGATATTATTTGATATACAATTACAAAGTCACTCAGGGGTTTTTTTTATATAAAGAAGTATTTTTTATTTAGGTGGGTAGACGTAAATGAAGACATTCTAAATGCTGTTGGAAGACGTGAACATAAGAAGATTAACAACTGGTTTAATCTAGTCTGAAGAATTTAAATGTTTGATATAGCTACTAAATGATGTTTTTAGTTGATTTGTTAATATGTACTGATAAACTAATAAGAGGTTTGATTACGGCTTTTTAGCTAGAAAATTTTTTTTAAAGTGTTTTAACTATAATTGGACCTTAATGGTTTAAAAGTGGAGGACGGAAGAGTTTATATAATATCTTATTTTAAATTTGGGGTTTTTGAATGAGGTTTCTTTTTTTGCTTTCAATGAAAGAAGTTATAAAATATCTTGTTAAACTGTATAGATTTAATAATTTGCTAAGTATGTATTAGTTAAATTGAGTAACGATATGTTTGATTAGGTAATATTTAACTGTTTTATTAACTGCTGCAATTATAAATGGATACTAGTTCTGTTAAATTAGATGGAATAAAAAGAAAGAAGACTTGCTTTCCTTTTATTTACTTGTTTAATGATTATGATAAGTGAGAGATGGAGTTGAATTTAGGGGATTTAAGCTGTATTTTATATTTTGTATTTGCTCTGGGAAGTCGGGGGGGTGGTTGGGGAGGGGGGGAAATGTATGTAAAACTTTTAAAACTTTTTCAATAAAAAAACCTATACAATAAATATAAAAATTAAACACAGAAGGAGTTTAAAACCCTTATGCGACATTATACAGGCCATCCTCCTTCAAAGTTACAAAGGTACTGAAAAACGTGACTTATGACCGTTTTTCACACTTACGACCATTGCAGCATTCCCATGGGCATGTGATCAAAATTTGGGTCCTTGGCAACTGGCTCATATTTATGATGGCTGTCCTGGGGTCACGTGATCCTCTTTTGCAACCTTCCAATAAGCCAGGTCAAGGGGGATGCCAGATTCATTTCACAACCATGTCATTAACAGGAGGGGGGGGCATGGATCCAGTTCACAGGTGGTCACAACTACATCCCATGGACTCTGTTGACATCCTTGGGATCAACTGGATCAAACTGTTCCTAGATAACTTGGTAAGTCCTTTCCCCAGCCTTCTCCATAGGATCCAAACCATGCTTAGCCTACAACTGGGAAGAGATCCAAGCAATTTTATCAACCAGAATTCCTCTGTGGGGCCTGAAGGAAAACCTACACATGACCCTTACCCAGAAGGTTCCAGATCATCTTCAAAAAGGCCACGGGTGTCACTCAGTGTTATAGGAAGTGCAATAAGAATGGAGAATTGTTGACATTTTGTGGCTTGTACTGCCATGAGGTAGGCCTTAATAGAAGCTCTAGCTCAGATATGTCAAACACAAGGCCCGACCCTCCCCAGTCCACACACAGGAGGGAACGAGGGCACAGGGTCCAACAGTGTCTGGCAGTAGTCACAGCCCATCCTGGGCAGGTGGGTCCAAGCACTGGGACTGCCAGGTTGGCCCTCCAAGCAGAAGGTGGAGGCAGAGCCATGGGGGGAGGCACGTGATCAGGCCTGCTGAATGCACCAGGTGGCTGCCCACTCACTCACCCACTCTGTCCCACCATTTGTTTTCGCTTGCCCACGGCCATCCCAGCTGGGACAGGGCAGGCGGCTGTGTGGCCTCCTTGCAGACCAAATCTCATGCCTTCTCCCATGCATCTGCTTCCACCTGCTGTTGCTGCCACCTTGGGGCTCAGCCCATGATTTCCAAAGCTCTTCCTCCAGCTCCACCAGACAGGTGGGATGAGCCTCCCACCCACTTTTCCACCCGCAGTGGCCCCAGTATATGGGAAGGGCTAGGAGACCCATCCCCAAGAGGCAGCCAGGACTCCCCCCACCACTCTGCCTTGCCTGAGCCCAGCCCCAGAACTGACCTACATGCCCTACAGGAACGTACATTGGGACCACTCAGCCAGGCCACCCCCGCCTCATCCCCTACCTGACCTTCAAGCAGTGGCACCAGCAGGAGCAGAGCCCTCCAGCAGGAGCCTCACTGTCCCTCAGTCCCTCCCCCCAGTCCAGGAAGCCCAGACTGGGCAAGGAGAGAGAGAGCACAACAGCAGCAGCCTGGAGCAGGAGGCAAGTGAGCCCAGGCATCCCCTCAGGGAAGTGGGGCAGGGCTGTGGAGTCCTGGTGCCCTGGGAGCTCAAAGATCAGATGACTCATGCTGCCATCTGTACCTTCCACGTGGCCTGAGAAGGTCAGTGAGTCTCCTCTGGTGGATCAGCCTGGTCCCACTTCCCAACATTAGGGACATCAAGCTCACCACGCCCACCCTGGACACACCTACCCATCCACCCACAACCACACAGCCATGCCACACCTGGCTCCCCTAAAGGCAACAACAATCCTGATCTGGCCCTCAATGAAATGGAGTTTGACACCCCTGCTCCAGCTCAAGTTCAGTCAGCTTCATCTCTCATGTTCCTTCAGCAGAGCTCTGGATGTCTCTTGACCCTTTTCAGCTCCCTCAATTGAATCATGGGCATGTTGGGAACAATGGACCAAGAGAGGTTGCATGCAAGTGATCCTATCTAAGGCCTCAGTAGCTTTCTTATTCCAGGTAGTGGCCAAGGCCTCAGAAGGACCACGCAGCAGAGCCTGGGGTATAATCCTCAGTTCCCTTTGGAACCCCATCAGTCACTAAGAGTGGACTGGTCAAAGAGATCCAGCTTCCCTGCAGAGAGGGGCAGCATAAAAGAATCTCAAAGTCATCAGGCCATGATCTGGCCAGGACAAAGAAGACCAGGATAGCTCCTCCTCAGATAACATTGGAAGTGGTCAGTTTAGAGTTGAGCCAAGAATTATGGTGGTCATGGTGAGATGCCTCTAAGGCCTGCCCCAGGGATGGAAAATGGACATCTCTCAAGACTATAAGCCTGGGGAACCCCACAGTCAACTGAGAAATGTCGTAAAGAGGCTCAGACACGGAGGTTGCTGTACAGAAAGAAGGTTGGTACAGTAGTAATGATTCCAAGTGGTCCTGTGAATGAATCTTCAAGAAAAGAATTTCAGACCTGGCAATTTGGGGAGCAGCACCCCAAAGACCAAAAGAAATACCCGGAAGACAATTGCTACCCTTAGGCTACCGCAACAGAAATTTTCAAGTCTTGCCAAAAAAATGCAGTTAATATCCTGAGATTCTTCCTCAAATTCCATTTATGCCTTGTGCCACTATTCTCAAGTAACACTCCTATTATCTGACCACATTAGGGCATAAGCCAAAATCCATCTTGTGTACAGGGATCACTTTCATGTAGGTCAACAACACAACTTCCCCATGACTCCATCTGCTCTGTGAATTACAAGAGACAGAAAGATGTTTTCCATTCTTCTGCATGAAGAGAAGCTGTTGCTAAGGGGAGAGGACGATGGCTTTTCCCTGCAATTATCAGAAGAACAGTCATTCTTCTTTTATCCCCTGTGGATTTCCAGACACAAAGAACTTCCAGGATAAAACTTGCTTTAAAAATTATCTCTGAGTTCAACAAATGGGGAGCAGAACGTGTCACCTTAGCTTGTCTTGCAAAGAGCTCACTCCTGGGATTGAAGAAACTGACATGCCTTTGTTTTCTCTATGGTCACAGTCCAAACTCAGGTAAGAGGAAGCATGGTTGCTATAAATTTGTCCTGGTGCCATCCAGGTGGCACAGGTGGTGTCTGATCTGCTAAAGCTCCAGAGAGATTTCAGGAGAAACCTTCAAATCAGTTTCTGCATAAACCTTGATTTCTGTTCTAGGAGGGAAGGTAATAAGACTGACCAGGCAGGAGTCATGCTACTGCTCGTTCTGATGCTCTTCTGGCTCCTGGCTCCAACTACAGCGAAGAGGCTGCAAACCATCTGTGTACTCAGGGATTATATCAATTTAGATGAAAGCTACTACAGGCCTGGTGATCTCATTATTGGTGGGAATTTGCCCTTTGGAACCATTTTCAAGACTACTGTCTTTGACTTTAATACAGTGAATCTACTTTTAAATACTACGTAAGTTTCACCTGTAAGGGAAACACACAGATAAATTGTTCCTTTGCTTTAAATTCTGGGACTTCTAGTATTTGTACTGTCCTGGAGTAGTGCACATTTTGTGCTTTTCTCAATAAATTATCAAGATCTTAAAATAGGCTGGAATTCTCAATCTATTCATCCAGAAGATGTTAAGCAACAAAAATGAAGAGGGAAGCTGTGCTGGCCGAGTGAAAAAGTAAAATTATAATATTAATCTGAACAGAAACTTGTGGTAGAAAATACAAATAAAAGCTCAACACTCTTCAAGTGTTCAGGAATTACAAAAATCCTCTCAGTTTTAGAATCAGCATTGCTGATGAATAATGGCCTGCAGTAAATCTATCAGGTCACCCCCACTGTAGTCTTGTCCTCAACCATCTTTACCACACCTGAAGAAGCTGCTCCAAGAGAGACCTTAAATAAATACATTGTAAAAGGAGCAGTTGGAAAGGTTTACATCCTCTGCAGCAAAGTGAATATGGCAGAGATGATAAGAGAGTATAAAATAGTCCATGATATCTATGGAAAGGCTTCTCTCCTTTCTTACAAAGTCATCCAAATTTAGCCAAGGGAAATCCTTTGAAAAAACCCAAACCGAATGAAATTTGTGAATTGCTCTCAAACAATGAAGTAAATTCTACAGCCATGCACAAGCTTTCCTGTAATGTTCTCCAATGTTTTTCTCCCTACAGTCTCATCGTCGGTAACTACCAGCAGTTCCTTGCATTGATGTTAGCTGTTTCCCAGGTCAATAAGGATTTTCTTCTGCTCCCCAACATCACCCTTGGCTTTCACATCTATGGCCATTTCCAGAGGGAGATGGATATTTCCTTAAACAGCCTCTCCATGCTCTCCTCAGGAGGTCAAGTGGTTCCTGGTTACAAATGTGACCATTCGGACACTCTGCTATCTGTCATTGGTGATCTCAGTGCCAAATTCTCAAGGCTGATGGCCTCCATCTTCAGCATCTTTAAAGTCCCACAGGTAAGAGAGCTCCCTTGGACACAATATGGAATAGAGAAAGATTAAAAGCACACACAGAAGCCAAGATGAAACAAAAATTCATTATCATGAGCTTCTGACTCTTACTTTATTCTTTATTAAATGATAGCCATCATTTTAGTGCCATTTATTCTCTGTATCAGGTTGTTGGTTTCTTCTCTTATCTTCTGACAACCAATAAAAATGGCTAAGAAGGGAAGAAGATTAAGTTTGCCAGTCAAAATGAGTCAGTCTGACTGGAGGGTCATCAACCACACAATGGTCACTACTAAAGTCAATATAAAACTTTTACTTTGTTTTTGAAAGATGAATTTCATTTTTCTCCAGCTCGGTGTTGGCTTTGAGTTCTCTCAGGGAGAGAGAAGAGTTTATCCTTCCTTCTTTCGGATTAATCCCAAGGAATCTCCTCAGTATGTGGGTTTAGTCCAGCTGCTCCTGCATTTCCAGTGGAACTGGGTTGGGCTTTTTGCCCCTGAAGATGACAGGGGAGAACGTTTCATCTCAACTCTGACGCCAATGCTCCAGGAGAAGGAGATCTGCCTGACCTACACTCAAATGCTGAAGTTGGATAATATTCAAATCACTTGGAATAAGTATATTCTCAAATTCCTTACCTGGTCTAAAGCAAAAGTGTTTATTCTATTTGCAGACTCAGCTGTTACAACCATTGTAATAGGGTTGCTATGTTATTTTGAAAGAATCACAGAAGTATCATTTAGGAAAGTTTTTATTTTCACTTCCCATTGGAAAATTAGTGTAAACAAATCTAAAGACTCATTGCAATTTATAAAGTCTTTCCATGGGGTCTTGCATTTTAGGGATCATTCCAGGGATGTCTCTGAATTCAGCCACTTCCTCCTGTCTTTAGACCCCTTGAACCCCCAGGGAGATGTCTTTCTCCCTCCATGGTGGGAATCTGTGTTTGGCTGCAAAATCCATAAATCAGGAAAGATCCCTCCAAAGGGGAAAAAACAATGTACAGGAAAGGAGAATCTGCAGAATCTGCCCAATTACACTTTTGAGAAAAGAATGACAGGAGAAAGTTACAATATCTACAATGCGGTTTATGCTCTGGCACACGCTTTGCATGCAATGTATGGATCCAGAGTTCGACCGACCACGATGAGGCTTGGAAAGAGGATCTCAAATGTTCAGTCATGGCAGGTAATTTCTGGGGCTTTTGACTTTTTTTTTTAATTTGATTTATATGCCGCCCTTCTCCAGAGACTCAGGGCGGCTTACAGTGCGTTAAGCAATAGCCTTCATACTTTTGTATATTTATACAAAGTCAGTTTATTGACTTAGTCCACTGATGCGATTAAATACCAATTCATCTGCCCACCCCCTTTTTTTAGTTTACTATTTGTTGCACTACTCAGCTTGTTGTATGGAAAGAGCTTCTGATTAACAATGGATGGAAACTAACCAAGGAGAGAAGCAACCTAGAACTAAGGAAAAATTTCTTAAGGAACCGTTTATCTTCAGAAGTCATGGGTGCCCCATTGCTGGAGTCATTTAAAAAGAAACAGGATAGCCACTTGTCTAAAACTGTAAAGAGTCTGTTGCTTGAGCAGGGGGTTGGACTAGAAGACCTCCAATGTCCCTCCCAATATTGTGATTCTGTTTCTATGACAACCACAGCACAGATCAAGAGTCAAAGTGGTCCTAATGGGTTCCTGGCCTGAAATTCATGAGAATCTTCTGCATCAAAGGCTAAAATGTTGGACCTCTCTGAATAGTGAAGTGTCCAACCAGGTCAGATGCTTCCTTCCACATGGCCCAGTAGATCAAACCTGGTTTCTGCATTCTGCTGCCTTTGACAATGAGCCAGAGAAAATCAGTGGAATAATTTATTCATTTCCAACATTCATTTATCAGTTAACAAGAGGGTCAAAGGAACTATTTGAAAGTGAATGTAGCCAAGGATCAAAAGAAGAACATTCCAAAATTAAATGTAGATTGTGGAATTAAAATTCTTGTGTTTTGGGGAAATTCAAGTTGGAAACCATGCTCCATGATAAAGGGCAAATTTTTAGTTTCAGAGTTAAATATTTGGTGTTACAAATGATTCCTCAAATTGCCACCAAGAGATGGAACTAGCTTCTAAATATAAACGCATCTTCTCAAGATGGCCATTATGTCATGATAGAAGCCATGATGTCTCATTTGTAGCTCTAGTCCACATACTCCAATTTCTGAAGGTCTCTTTTCTTTCAGATTCTTCCCTATTTGAGCAATGTGCAGTTCAACAACAGTGGTGGTGATGAGGTCTCCTTCTCAGAAGATGGACTGGGATCTGCAAGTTATGATCTTCTCAACTGGGTTTTCCTCCCCAATGAATCTTTTGTCCCCATGAAAGTTGGGCAAGTAAATCCTGAGGCTCCCCCAGGCCAAGATTTCACCATTAACTCTGATGGAATCATCTGGGCCACAAAGGTGAGCTGCAAGGAATAGTTGTAAATTCAGAGAAAGATTCATTCTCTTCCTGAGATGCAGAAGATCTTCCTAACTTGAAAAATATTCAATTGAGTCAGAAATCACGGCAGTCATTTGGTGAAAAATCTGCTTTGCACGTTTGAGGTCTGATTTGTGGCCTTCCAGAAAGGGTTAGGCTTGGGAACATCATCTGCATGAAACGCAGGATGCAATTACAGCCAGCAAAGGTGATTTCCACGGACCATTTCCACTCAGTTGTATCCTCATGGTTCTTTCTTTTAGTAATGCTATGGTTCAGTCACAACCCTTCCTCTACAGGCTGTGATCCCAGTTCCAATCTCCTGCATCCATGGATGTGTCAGGAATGTCCCTGTCCTGATTACCTCAGGGCCGTTCTTGAGTTCTGATAGACAGTGGCAGTATATTTCTTTAGAAGAGATTCTGAACATGGAAGTAGGAAAAAGGAAGGGAAATAGGAATGGGGGAAAGAATGAATGAAGCAGGTTCATTGCTTAGGACAGTGATGGCTAAACTTTTTGCCGTTGTGTGCCAAAAGCGGGGGGAGCACGGGGAGGTAGCCCACATGCGTGCCCACACCCACAATTCAATGCACCCCCCCCCGCCGCTTTTAGCACGCAATGTCACAGTGGGCCCGGTAGGCCCATTTTTCACCCTCCCCAGGCTCCAGAGGCTTCCTAGAAGCCTGGGGAGGGCGAAAATTGCCTTCCCCACCCCCCTGGAGGCCCTCCAGAGGCCGGAAACAGCCCATTTCATAACTTCCGGGGGGGGACCGGAAGGCCCAAAAATCAGCTGGCCGGCGCACGCATGCGCGCTGGAGCTGAGCTACGGCAACGCTCGCGTGCCCACTGATATGGCTCCGCGTGCCACCTGTGGCACCCGTGCCATAGGTTCGCCATCACGGGCTTAGGAGATCTCAAGTATTTGTCTTTTCTCTTTCAGAAGGTGCCCTTTGCCAGGTGTTACAGGAAGAGGTGCCATGCAGGAGAGAGAAGGAGAGTTCCAGAGGGCAAGCCGGTTTGCTGTTACAAGTGTGATATTTGTCCAGAAGGGACCATTTCTAATCAGACAGGTAGTCTAGACTTCAAATCTAAATCTTCCATAATCAAGGAAGACGTTTGTTAAATCAATACTTTTTTGTTATTGTGTCATTTTTGATAAAGATTGACATGCACTCACACTTTTCAAGAAAATTTTCAGTTTATAGATCTAAACTGTCCTGGCCACCGAGACCACCTTTTCTGACCCTCAGCAAGTATAGTTTGAGGGCACAATTTATTAGTCTCCAACATCCATTTCTGCCTCTACTTTCACCTCCAATTGGGAAAGCAACTTCCAATCTTTTCCTGAGGAAGTGGGGTATGCAGTCCTAGCTTTTATTTGAATATTTAGTGCCTTTGTCAGAAAACCCTCTGCTCCAATTAAAAACTCTGAGGCCAGCATTTTCTCAAAGTTCCATTTATTAGAATAGGTCTACTGGCACATCTTGGGAAAACCCAAATCTGAGAGTTCCGGGTTTTCCCACAGTAAATCAAAACCTCCAAAACCATCCCCTCACTCCTCAGTCAATCACATGCTCCAATCACCATCCGTTCCATCTCGAGACAGCACTCCAACCACTCCTTTTCAAGATGCAGGCTCATCCTGACCTTGACCGACAGGAAGAATGCTATTTTGTCTAAATACAAAACCCTGAAATTTATTTATTTATTTATTTATTTATTTATTTATTTAATTTGTATACCGCCCTTCTCCAGCTGGACTCAGGGCGGTGAACAGCCAAGATAAAATAGAGCATACAAAATTAAAAAACAATTTAAAATAATTAAATAGTTTTGGCCCACAATTTAAAACAACCGAGTTAAAACCAATTTATAATTTAAAACCAAAACAATAGGGTCAAGCCAGGCCGGCTAGATGAAATAAATGTGTTTTCAGGGCTCGTCGGAAAACCCGGAGGTCAGGTATCATGCGTATCTCTGGGGGTAGGTCATTCCACAGGGCGGGTGCCGCTACAGAAAAGGCTCTCCCTCTGGGGGTCGCCAGCCGGCATTGTCTGGCGGACGGCACCCTAAGGAGGCCCTCTCTGTGCGAACGTACTGGCCAGTGGGAGGCTATTGGCGGCAGAAGGCGATCTCGTAAGTACCCTGGCCCTAAGCCATGGAGCGCTTTAAAGGTGGTCACCAACACCTTGAAGTGCACCCGGAAGACCACAGGAAGCCAGTGCAGCTCGCGCAGGAGAGGTGTCACATGGGAGCGTCCCGTTGCTCCCATAATCCCCCGCGCGGCTGCATTCTGGACCAACTGGAGCCTCCGGATGCACCTCAAGGGGAGCCCCATGTAGAGAGCATTACAGTAGTCCAGGCGGGAAATGACGAGTGCCTGAGTGACTGTGCGTAGGGAGTCCCGATCCAGAAAGGGACGCAATTGGCATATCAGGCGAACCTGATAGAAAGCCCCCCTGGCCACGGCCGTCATGTGCTCTTCTAAAGACAGCCGTGCATCCAGGAGGACGCCCAAATTGCAAGCCCTCTCCGTGGGGGCCAATGATTCACCCCCAATAACCAGCGATGGCACCAGCTGGTTATATCGGGACGCCGGAAGCCACAGCTACTCGGTCTTGGAAGGGTTGAGACGAAGCCTGTTCCTCCCCATCCAGACCCGCACGGCCTCCAGGCACTGGGACATCACTTCAAGGGCATCGTTGGGGTGGCCTGGGGTGGAGATGTACAGCTGAATATCATCAGCGTACTGGTGGAATTCCACCCCAAAGCCACGGATGATCTCACCCAGCGGCTTTACATAAATGTTGAACAGGAGGGGCGAGAGGACCGATCCCTGTGGTACCCCGCAAGCGAGGCACCTTGGGGTCGACCGCTGCCCCCCTGCCAACACCGATTGTGACCGGTCAGAGAGGTAGGAGGAGAACCACCGCAAAACGGTGCCCCCCACCCCCAACCCCTCCAACCGGCGCAACATGATACCATGGTCGATGGTATCAAAAGCCGCTGAGAGGTCTAATAGGACCAGGATAGAGGAGCAACCCCTATCCCGAGCCCTCCAGAGATCATCAACCAACGCGACCAATGCCGTTTCCGTGCTGTGCCCAGGCTTGAAGCCGGACTGGAGCGGGTCTAGATAGACAGCTTCATCCAGGTAATGTGGAAGCTGCCGCGCCACCACACTCTCAACAACCTTCGCAATAAAATGAAGGTTGGAGACTGGACGATAGTTGGCCAACACAGCCGGGTCCAGAGAGGGCTTCTTGAGGAGGGGCCTCACCACCGCTTCTTTCAAAGCAACCAGCAGGGCACCCTCACTCAAAGAAGCGTTAATAATCCTCTGGAGCCAGCCTCGTGTAACCTCCCGGGAAGCCAGCACTAACCAGGAGGGACACGGGTCCAATAAACATGTGGTCGCGTTCAGCCGTCCCAGAATCCTGTCCACGTCTTCGGGAGTCACAGGATCGAACTCCTCCCAGATAATATTCTCAAGACCTGCCTCAATCATCCCGTCTGAACTTGCCCAGTCGGAGGCCAGATCTTCCCGAATCTGAGCGATCTTGTCATGCAGATACTGCACAAAGTCCTCAGCTCGACCCTGCAAGGGATCATCCCGCGCTTCCAGATGTAGGAGGGAGCGGGTCACCCTAAACAGGGCGGCTGGGCGATTATCTGATGATGCAATAAGAGCGGCAAAATAGGTAGATTTTGCCGCTTTTATCGCCACTAGATAGGTCTTAATATAAGCCCTCACTAGCGATCGGTCAGATTCGGACCGGCTGGTCCTCCACCCGCTCTCCAGGCGTCTTTTCCGGCGCTTCATCTCCCTCAGCTCCTCGGAAAACCAAGGAGCTAGGTGAGTTCGATGCCGGGTCAGAGGCCGCAAAGGCACGACGCGGTCCAAGGCCCCGGCGGCCGCACTGTTCCAGGCGGCCACCAAGTCCTCAGCTGAGTCATGAGCTAGAGTCTCAGGAATTGGCCCAAGCTCCATCTGGAACCTATCAGGATCCATCAGGCGCCTGGGGCGGAACCACCTAGTCGGTTCCGCCTCCCTGCGGCGGGGTGTAGCGGTTAGAAAGTCTAGTCGAAGGAGCGAGTGGTCCGACCATGACAAGGGTTCGATGACTATATCCCCTATATCAAGGCCACTCAACCACTGCCCAGAGATAAAAACTAAGTCCAGAGTGTGTCCACCAATGTGAGTGGGGCTGTGAATTAACTGAGTCAGGTCCATGGCTGTCATGGAAGCCATGAACTCCCGGGCTACTTCAGACGTTTCACCGATGGATGGCAGGTTGAAATCCCCCATGACCAGAAGTCTGGGGGTAGCAACCACCACCCCGGCTATGACGTTGAGCAGCTCAGGCAGGGCTGTTGCCACGCGGCAGGGAGCCAGGTATGTGATCAACAAACCCATCTGCACTCCACGACCCCACTTCACAAAGAGGGACTCACATCCGGCTATCTGTGGTACAGTGGTCTCCCTCGGATCCAGACCTTCTTTTATGATAACCGCCACCCCCCCACCCCTGCCCTGAGCTCTCGGCTGATGGAATGCATGGAAACCAGGCGGGCACATATCCACGAGGGGAACTCCCCCCTCCTGGCCCAACCAGGTCTCCGTAATGCCCATCAGGTCCGCTCCCCCCTCTTGAATAAGATCGTGAATGAGGGGGGCTTTATTAACCACGGACCTGGCATTGCATGTCATCAGCCGGAAGCTCTGGCCCTGAGAATCTAAATCCCCCCCCCTACTTTCCCACACATGAGAATGTGGCAGCTTGGAAGCTTCCTGCCTCATATGGCTTCCAAAGTTGACAGCCTTCTTCTTCCAGCATTTCTATCAAACTCTGAGGAAATAAATCTGCCAGAGAAAGAGGAGATCTATCTATTTACGACTCCTTGATAGAGTAGGAGGGAGGAATGAACAGATTTGACCTACAAAGCAGAGACTTTAAGGCTATAAGGTGAAGGGATGATGTACACACAAACAAAACACCAGAATTATTGGATAAAAGATCTGTCTGTCTTCTGTGGATTCCATTATAAAATGGGAGAAAAACCAGGCAGCAACCTCAAACTGAAAGCTTCATTAGTCATGGAAGTGCACAGGTAATGGACAGCTGGAACTGAATGAATCTTGTCTCTGGCTAATCTATCCCCAGGATCATCATACATGAAGGATGATTTGCTCTTTTCGATGTCCCATAAGTTACACAGTGGGTTCTTCCATTCTTCCCTTTGTGGGTCGGTCAACTGCAGAAAGTCAACACTCTTGTGATTAATGTGGGAGGGATAATGTGCATGGTTGTTGCTCAAGGAATTCTTAAACAAAGATTTTTGATTTCAGATGCAGCTCACTGTGACCCCTGCCCAGAAGACCAATTTCCCAACAAGGACAAGGACCAATGCATTCCCAAGAAGATCCACTTCCTTGCCTATCAAGACACCCTGGGATACATTTTAGTTTTTCTTGCTCTTTTCTTCTCTCTGATCACTTCTGTAGTCCTGCTGATTTTCTATAAACATCACGACACACCAATTGTCAAGGCCAACAATCGAGACCTCACCTACATCCTCTTGGCCTCCCTCTTGCTCTGCTTCCTCTGCTCCTTCCTCTTCATTGGTCAACCAGGGAATATCACCTGTCTCTTCCAACAATCTGCCTTTGCCATTCTCTTTTCCCTTGCAGTTTCCTCCATTTTGGCAAAAACTGTCATGGTGGTTCTGGCCTTCATGGCCACCAAGCCTGGAAAGAGGTCAAGGAAACTCTTAGGAAAACCACTGACCAACTCCATTGTGTTAGCCTGTCCTCTGGTCCAAGCACTTCTTTGTGCCACCTGGCTGGGAATCTCTCCTCCATTTCCCAGCTGTGACTTTCACTCCTTGTTTGGAGAGACCATCTTGGAATGCAAGGAAGGCTCAGCTTTTATGTTTTATATTGTCCTTGCCTACTTAGGTTTGTTGGCCTTCATCAGTTTTACAGTGGCATTTTTAGCTAGGAAATTGCCTGACAGCTTTAATGAAGCCAAGTTCATTACTTTTAGCATGCTGGTTTTTTGCAGTGTTTGGATTACATTCATACCTACCTACCTGAGCACCAAAGGGAAATCCATGGTGGCCGTGGAGATCTTCTCCATTTTGGCCTCTGGGGCTGCTCTCTTGGCTTGTATCTTTTTTCCCAAATGCTACATTATTCTGTTGAGGCCCCATCTTAACTGTAGAGAAAATATAGTAAGGAACAAGAATTTCTAACTTATGCAACAGCTGGTCTCATTTATATTTGCCTTTCAGGCATATTTAGAATCTGATTTTTTAAAAAAAAGTGTAGACAAGAAGGAGGAACTTGTCCATTAAATATTCCTTCATAAGTTCTACAACTGGTTCCATGTCTCATAGATCTCTATTGGGACACTTCCATTCTGGTGGGAGGGGGAGGCTTGTGTGAGATTCTTTGTGCAGGGTTTCATTTCCTTTGCTTTGCTGTACCTTGTGGGAAATAGGGAGGGGGAAAGGAATGTGCTTTGAGCCATCTGCTTTATCTCACCACTGGAGAAAGTGAAATTGAAGCACCTGGAAGCTGACAGTTATCACCATCTCTACCTGAGGTTCTCAAAACATCTTCACCCCCTGGGATTGCCTCGATGTTGAACTGGACATTGGGAGGGGCTTTGCTTGTAGCGATTTAATCTAATGCTTTGAGTGGGAAACATCAGATCCTGCTTACATTTCCTTTGCTATCACTGTCTTTCAATAAAAGTTCCTTTTGAAACGATAATTGTCTCAAGAGTTCTGCTTTCTTGAGAAGACTGGTGAGACAGGACCTTACATTACAATTTACCTGTGGTCAGCAACGATCATTCAGTCTTTGTTTATCATGCTTTCAAAGTGTCCTCAGTGATGTCCAGTGCCCTGATTTGATGGGAAGCTTGTTCATAAAGATGTGTTTATTATTACAAGGAGGGAATTTTCTCATTTTATTCCTTTTAATTTAGTTCAATTTTTAAGTTAGTATTAAAGGGATCTTCTCAGTATTTGTGTTTTTAAGCAAATATGGTTGTTTCCTTAAATATCTGAGGCATTATAGAATTACCTACCACTATTCAATGATTTTTTAAATGGTAGAGTTTAAATCCCTCTCACATCCAGATCTGCTATAGTTCCTCATTAATGTCAGGCAAAATTTTCCTGAGATGGATGAGCAAAGTATGTCACAACTGTTTGCATTATATTAATAACCTCTCATGATATTTCATCTCTTGGACATCCATGGTAAATGATGGTGGTTTATGAGATCTTTGTGTACAGAGAGTCTGCAGAGGAATAATTTGACCCAGGATCACAATCTAATTTCCTTAACTAGTATATGTTACTAGCAATGTCATCCAGGGCATGAGAGTCATCCCAGCTTTGTAACTTAAGTTCTTGTAGAGACCATTAGCATCCAATAAGCCTATTTTCATTTGTATTGCTTGAGCTCCTCACTGTCCGTGCTTGATGGTTGATGATGTTATAGACCACCACTCCTGACTTAATCACCCACTTAATCACCCACCAACATTGAGTTGGCTTCACTTGGTCAGTGATGACATGATATTCCTAATAAACAACTGGATTTTCCTTGAAACTTTCCTTGAGGCTCTTGCTTTTACTAGGGCATTGGTCAGAACCCTGACAGCAAATCTGTCAGACTGACTGAAGAAGGGGGATCCCTTGGGTATTCTGGCATTGGGACAAAGTCCATACCGCTTACTACCTTGAAAGGGGTTAGTCCCATGCTACTGTGAACAGCATTATTGTACCCGACATCAGCGAATGGCAACAGGTCTGCCCAATTGGACTGCTGGTAGTTCATGTAACACCTCAGGTATTATTCTACCATGGCATTCAGTCTCTCTACCCTCCCATTGGTGTTCTGATGAAATACCAAGCTAAGGCCCTGGGATGACCCAATGGACTGCAGAAACTCCCTCCAGAATTTAGCTGTGATCTGCACTGTGACTGACTTATTCTCCAAGAAGGCACACTTCTTTCTTGAGATAGGTACCATACTGCTACTTGAGCAGAAACTATTAGTCCAGCAGGATCCTAGAGTGAATAAGAGTCTTAAGCATTACAGTTCAATGTCATGCTGAACCAAAGATGAAAAATTCCACTTCTTAAAGGACCAATCATGCACAGCTGCCTGTTTTTGCTAGGATTCAAACTGAGACTGTTCCCTCCCATCCAACCTTCATGCACAATGGCAAAACCTTGATAGCACCTCTTGGTCAATCAGTGGTTGTACAACTGAATATTATCAGCATACGAATGATACCTGACCTCAAACAGAAAAGGCTTTCCAGATGGACCCTGAAAGTCAATGGATTTGGCTCAGTCTCACTCCTGCAACCAACACTGAATGGAACCACCTTCAGATGAAGGAGAGGCTCACATAACACTATATACTCATCCATTGTTATCCCAGTTTCTAATTTCATCCACTGCCATGTGCTTATTTAAAAAAATGGCTATTCCATCCAAGCACTGGCATGACTGCTCACAGTTACAAGGGTACAACTGATAGTTGTATGCCACCAAACCCCTTTACTCTCACACTAGCTGACCAACTATGGCCCAGGCCAAACTCCATCTTGTTTCCAGGGGGTCAGTTTCATGGAGGTCAAATTCATAACTTCAGCATGACTCCATCTACTCTGTGCATTACAAGACACATAAACACGTTTTTCCAATCTGGTGAATGAGAAGCTATTGCTACATGGATAGAACAATTGCTTTTCCTTGCAATTATCAAAAGTACAGTAATTCTTAGAGTATCCCCTGTGGATTTCTCGATACAAAATCTTACAAAATAAACCCTGCTTTAAAAAAATATCTCTGAGTTCTTCAGATGAAGGCAGAAGATGTCAAAGAGATAATTCCTGGGTTTCAGGAGACTTGAATGCCTTTGTTTCCTCTATGGTCACGGCCCAAACACAGGTAAGATGAAGCATTGTTGCTATAAATCTATCCTGGTGCCATCCAGGTGGCACAGGTGGTGCCTGCTGTACTAATGTTCCAGTGAGATTTCAGGAGCAACCTTCAAATCAGTTTCTGCACAAACTTTGTTTTCTGTTCTAGGAGGGAAGAAGACAAGAAAGACAGGGCAGGAATCATGCTACTGCTGATGCCTTTCCAGTTCCTATCTCCAATTTCTCTGAAAAGGCTGCAAAACATGTGTGTGAAGAATGACTGGGCAGGAATTATGCTACTGTTGATGCTGATGCTCTTCTGGCTCCAGGCTCCAACTACAGCAAAGAGGCTGCAAACCATGTGTGTGTTCAGGGATTATATCAATTTAGATGGAAGCTACTACAGGCCTAGTGATCTCATTATTGGTGGGAATTTGCCATTGGGAACAATTAACAGGTCTCCTGTCATAGAGTTTAATACAGTGAAGCTTGTTTTTAAATATGGGTAAGTTTCAGCTGAAGGGGAAACATGGAAATGAATTGTTTCTTTGCTTTACGTTCAGGGACTTTTTTCAAAAAATACTTCTAGTGTTTTGAACTGTCCTAGGGTAGTGCATATTTTGTGCTTTTCTCGATAAATTAGGAAGCTCTTCAAATAGGCTGCAATTCTCAATCTCTTCATCAGGAAGATGATAAATAACAAAAATGAAGAGGGAAGCTGTGTTGGCCTAGTGAAGAAGTCAAATTATAATATTAATCTGAACAGTAACTTCTGGGAGAAAATTCAAATAAAAGCTCAACACACTTCAACTGTTCAGGAGTGACAAAAATCCCTCTCATCATTGAAATCAGCATTGCTCATGTCGAACGACCTTCAGTAAATCTCTGAGGTGACCCCACTGCAGTTCTGTGCTCAGAAAACTTTACCACACCTGAAGAAGCTGCTCCAAGAGAGACCTTAAATAATTACGGTGAAAGGGGAGCAGTTGGAAAGGATTACAGCCACTGCAGCAAAGTGAATATGGCAGAGATGATAGAGAGTATAAAACAGTCCATGATATCTATGGAAAGACTTCTCTCCTTTCTCACAAGGTCACCCAAGTTTAGCAAAAGGGAAATCATTTGAAAAAAAACCAACCCAATGAAATTTGGGAGTTTCTGCCTTCAAATGTCCCCCAAACAGTGAAGCAACTCTATTAGTACACACAATTTTTCCTGTTGTTAAGGATATTGATGTTGTTTGACCAACCAGCAGAGTAACTGCACAAGGAAACGTTGAGAGCAATGAATAAGAAAACTGGTTTAGCAAAAGTTTACTTTATGTTTATGACTGTAATGTTTATGACTGTAATGTTCCCCAATATTTTTCTCACTACAGGATCATGCCCGGTAACTACCAGCAGTTCCTTGCATTGATGTTTGCTGTCTCTGAGGTCAATAAGGATTTTCTTCTCCTCCCCAACATCACCCTTGGCTTCCACATCTATGGCCATTTCCAGAGGGAGGAGATTATTTCCTTAAACAGCCTCTCCATGCTCTCCTCACGAGGCCAAGTGGTTCCAGGGTACAAATGTGACCTGCAGGACACTCTGCTCTCCGTCATTGGTGGTCTCAGTGCCAAGTCCTCAAGGCTGATGGCCTCCATCTTCAGCATCTTTAATGTTCCACAGGTAAGAGAGCTCCATTGGATACAGTATGGAATAGACAGAGATCAAAATACACAAGATGAAACTAAAAGTACTTTTTTTGTGGGGTGGGAGCATATAATGAGCTTGTGGCCCTTAGATTACTCTTTATTAAAGGGCAAATATCATTTTAGTGCCATTTATTCTCTATATCAGGTTGTTGGTTTCTTCTCTTGTCTTGTGACATACCACAACCAATAAAAATGGCTAAGAAGAGAAGAAGACGAAGTTTGCCAGTCAAAGGAGCCTGAGTGGCGTAGGAGGCTAATGCCTCCTACAAGGCAGCATTTAACATCCGGCTGCCTGCAACTACTGTAAGTTCGAATCTCACCAGGCTCAAGGTTGACTCAGCCTTCCATCCTTTCTAAGGTGGGTAAAATGAGGACCCGGTTTGTGGGGGCAATAAGCTGACTTTGTATAAAATATACAAAAGTATGAAGGCTATTGCTTAACGCATTGTAAGCCGCCCTGAGTCTCCGGAGAAGGGCAGCATATAAATAAGAATAAAAAATAAATAAAAAAATAAAAAGTGAGTCAATCTGAGGGCCACAACCACACAATGGTAACTATTAAAGTCAACATAAAACTTTTACTTTGTCTTTGAAAATGGAAACCCTTTGTAATCAAGGGATGGATATTGCATGGTGGCCACATATGCAGATACAATCTCGTTACGAGAAAAATCTTATGGTTCTATGGTTTTAACAAACAATTGACAGAATTGGACCAGATATTAGACTGGAATGGATGAAAAACTGATAAAGAAAATATATTGTTACTTATTGGGTATTAAACTTGAAAGTGAGCAGGTAAAGGAGACAATGATTGTCTGGGCTAAAAATTTTGGATATGCAATAGAATTAGATAAATGGTAGAAATTGTGGGATATAAATGATCAATTGACTATGTGATAAAATTTCCGAAAAAATAATGACATGAAAGAGGAATTTGTCCCTAAAAGAATTGCTTATCAAGTGCTGCAACTGGTTACAATATACCTGCTTTCAGTAACAATCACCCAGCCTTTCGTTTATTGTGTCTTCAAAGCATCCTTGTGTTGTCCATTGACCTATGTGGATAGAAAGATAGTTTTTTAAAAATGTGTTTATTATTTCAAATTTTCTCATTTTAATCTTTTGCCATTTAGTTGTTTTTCATAGAGTGTTTTAAAGGTTTTGGTTCAGTTTCAGTTTTTTTAAACATATATGGATGTTTCCTTAGATGCCTGAGGCTTCATGGAGTTCCCTACCAGTATTAACTTATTTTTTTTAACATCTTCCTTTCCTTCAAATGGTCTGTCATGTAAGAAAAAGAAACATAGAGGGAGTGTTTGCTAAGTGACTCAAAATATAGAAAACTTGAATTCTCTGGTTTTCCAAAAGCTTTAACAAAACGTCTATGGCAATGTAAGGTAATGTAACTGATATGTTCTTTGATTAAAGAGAATACTTCTTTGTTGATGATAGTAACAGTAGAAAAGTGGGAAAACAACTGATAGACTGTTAATTAGGAATATATAAGATTACATCATCTATTTCTTATGCATAACTAATTTTCTCCTCCTTTCTCAACTGTAGGAATATGAGTGCATCCTTTGGTCTTCAAGAGTTCCTCCCACTATTCTCTGGATAAAATTTATCCAGGACATACTCATCATCGTCTTCTTCTTTTAATGATCCCATAATGCTTTGCATTGTGGAGTCTGGGCAATTGAATGGAGCTAGCAGAGTGTTTACTGGTTGGAAGTACCTTCTGGGACCAGTTTAGGTCTGGGAACACTTGAGATGCACATGGCTAATTTTCCAACATGGTAAATCTGTTTAGGCAATTGTCCCACAGTGAATTCCCCAGGGGGAGGCAGTGGGGGAGGGGTGAATATCAACTGCATAGAAGGAGAATTTGCATAAGATGTTTTATAGGTGTCACTTGCAAGGGCAGGCTGAGGATTTTGCACAGTATCTGCACGATAAAATCGCTCAGATTCGGGAAGGCTTGGACTCTGACTGGGTAGATCCCGGCGGGATGACTGAGGCTGGTCTTGAGAATGTTATCTGGGATGAGTTCTACCCTGTGACTCCTGAGGATGTGGACAGGATCCTGGGGAGGTTAAACGCAACCACATGTTTATTGGACCCTTGTCCCTCCTGGCTGGTACTGGCCACCTGGGAGGTAACACGAGGCTGGCTCCAGAGGATTATAAATGCTTCTTTGAGAGAGGGTTTCTTGCCTCCCACCTTGAAAGAGGCGGTGGTGAGGCCCCTCCTCAAGAAGCCTTCCCTGGACCCGGCTGTTTTGGCAAACTACCGTCCGGTCTCCAACCTTCGCTTTATTGCGAAGGTTGTCGAGAGTGTGGTTGCGTGCCAGCTCCCACAGTACCTGGATGAAACCATCTATCTAGATCCGTGCCAGTCCGGCTTCAGGCCTGGGTACAGCACGGAGACAGCATTGGTCGCATTGGTGGATGATCTCTGGAGGGCCCGGGACAGGGGTTGTTCCTCTGTTCTGGTCCTGTTAGATCTCTCAGCGGCTTTTGATACCATCGACCATGGTATCATGCTGCACCGGTTGGGGGGATTGGGGGTGGGAGGCACCGTGCTGTGGTGGTTCTCCTCCTATCTCTCTGACCGGTCACAGTCTGTGTTGGCAGGGGGGCAGAGGTCGACCTCGAGGCGCCTTGCTTGCGGGGTGCCGCAAGGGTCGGTCCTCTCACCGCTCCTGTTCAACATTTATGTGAAGCCGCTGTGTGAGATCATCCGTGGTTTTGGGGTGCGATGTCATCTGTACGCTGATGATACTCAGCTGTACATTTCTACCCCAGACCACCCCAATGATGCCCTCGAAGTGATGTCCCAGTGTCTGGAGGCCATGCGGGTCTGGATGGGGAGGAACAGGCTTCGACTCAACCCTTTCAAGACCGAGTGGCTGTGGATACCGGCGTCCCGATATAGCCAGCTGGTGCCATCGCTGGCTATTGGGGGCGAGTTATTGGCCCCTACAGAGGGAGCTCGCAACTTGGGTGTCCTCCTGGACACACGGCTGTCTCTAGAAGAGCACATGACGGCCATGGCCAGGAGGGCTTTTTATCAGGTTCGCCTGATATGCCAGTTGCGCCCCTTTCTGGATCGGGACTCCATATGCACGGTCACTCATGCCCTCGTTACATCTCGCCTGGACTACTGCAACGCTCTCTACATGGGGCTCCCCTTGAGGAGCACCCGGAGGCTCCAACTGGTTCAGAATGCGGCTGCGCGGGTGATTATGGGAGCGACGGGACGCTCCCATGTAACGCCTCTCCTGCGCGAGCTGCATTGGCTCCCGTTGGTCTTCTGGGTGCACTTTAAGGTATTGGTTCTCACCTTTAAAGCGCTCCATGGCTTAGGGCCAGGGTACTTACGAGACCGCCTGCTGCTACCGATAACCTCCCACTGGCCAATACGCTCTCACAAAGAGGGCCTCCTCAGGGTGCCGTCAGTCAAGCAATGTCGGCTGGCAGCCCCCAGGGGGAGAGCCTTCTCTGTGGGGGCACCCACCCTATGGAATGAGCTACCTCCTGGAATACGACTGATCCCGGAGCTTCGTACCTTCCGCAAAGCCTTGAAGACTTACTTATTCCAGCAAGCCGGCCTAGCTTAAATGGTTTTAAATTGGGATTTTGAATTTTATAGACTTGGGGTTTTAAATTGGGAGGCCGATCGATTTAATATCTTTTAATTTATCTTAATTTTTGTATTGTATGTATTTTAATTCTGGCTGTCCACCGCCCTGAGTCCCTTCTGGGAGAAGGGCGGGATACAAATTAAATTATTATTATTATTATTATTATTATTATTATTATTATTATTATTATTATTATTATTATTTCCACTGGAAAGATTAGCCAAGATGTTTAAAGATAAATCAGTCAAATGTTGGAAATGTCATCAGATACCGGAGTCTTACTATCATATGTCGTGGAAATGTGTAGAAGCTAAAAATTATTGGACAAAAATTCGTATGTGGTTGGAGAAGATGATACAACACCATATTGACTTCAAACCAGAATTATTCTTGTTGGGGATTTTACCAGAAATGTATAGTAATGAAAATGTATATTTGACTATTCATGTAATAACTGCAGCTAGAGTTGTATTTGCACAAAATTGGAAAAATGAAGAGGTCCCTATGGATGAGAAAGTGATTAAGAAAATATTAGAATGTGCAGAAATGAATAGATTAACACTTGCAATTAAAGAAAAGGAAGAATTGGATTATTATAGTAAATGGGAGTTATTTTATCAATGGTTAGAGAATAAATATGAAAATTAGAAATGAAAGCAAAGGAGTGAAATAGGGAAACTGTATTAATAGAGTTAAATAAGTTAAGGGGATTGTTACAATAGTATGTTATGTATTAGTATCAATTTAAGAATAGATAAGATAATGAACATGGCTGTAATTTTAATGTTTATTGTATAAAATATTTGTGCCCAGATGACACACTGTTTAATGAAAGATGGAATGTTTGTATTAAAATAAAAAGCATTTTTAAAAAAAGAATTTACGCAAAGGACCGCCTAGTCACAACTGTCACCTGTTCCTCAAGGAAGAGTTCTGAGACCAGGAGAGCTTTCACCAGCATTGCAACCCCTTAATGTCCAAAGATGATAAACACTCAGATAGAGGAACTCCCACCCACCCACAACCACTCCATCCTACCAAGGTTCAGTTGAAGCCTTTCGTTCCCCATCCAGATCCCCACAGCATCCAGGCAACGTGAAGGAACATCCATAGTACCTGTTAGCTCACCTGGGACACAGATATACAACAGGATATCATCTGCATACATATATATCTCATTCTATGGTAACATGTAGATGTTAAATGGGAACAAAGAGAGCACCAAGTCCTGTGGCATCTCACAAGGCAGGGGCTGCCTGGTGGACCTCTCATTCTCCCTTGAGATCCTTTGGGACTGGCACAGGAGATCAACCAGCGAAAAATTCAAAAGCCATAGAAGAGACTGCAAGGACAAGAATGGATGAATGAACTCTGTCCTGCTTCCACCAGAGATCATACAAAAGTGTGACTAATGGTGTTGCTGTCCCTTATCGGGCTTGAAACCTGACCGGATGGAGTCTAGATAATCCACTTAATCCAGGATCCTCTCAAGGTGCTACCACTTTCTCAATCACCTTCTCTTAAAAGAGGAGGTGGAAGACTGGATGAAATAATCAGCATGGTGGGGTCTACCAAAGGTTTCTTGAGGAGAGGCCGTAACAGCAGCTCTTTAAATGATGCTGGGAAGACTCTCTTCCTCAAGGATGAATTAACCATCATTAGGATCCACCCACATGTCACCTCCTAGATGGCCTTGACCAACCAAGGGGGGCATGGATCTAGTTCAAAGGTGGTCACATCTACATCCCAAGGACTCTGTTGACTTCCTTGGGATCAAGAGGACCAAACTGTTCCTAGATAACAGGGTAAAGACCACCTACTGCAACCGATAACCTCCCACCAACCAATACGCTCTCACAGAATAGGCCTACTCATAGTACCATCATTCAAACAATGTCGTCTAGTAGTTCCAAGGGAGAGAGCCTTCTCTGTGGGGGGACCTACTCTTTGGAACAAAATACCCCCTGGAATACGAATAATCCCAGATCTTCACACTTTCCGACGTGCCCTGAAGACCTTTCTGTTTCAACAAGCAGGGCTAGCATAAACACCTAAATTCTATGCCAAGGTCTTAGCAGATACACCAAGTTGACTCAATTTATTACTGTTTATAAAAAAATAAAAATAAAAAAAATTATTATATGTATATGAAATCTTAATCTGTTCACTGCCCTGAGTCCTTCGGGAGAAGGGCAGTATAGAAATTCAATCAATCAATCAATCAATCAATCAATATAAATCTTTTCCCAAGCCATCTCTATGGGATCTACACCATGCTTGGCCTCCAACAGGGAACAAATCCAAGCAATTTTGTCAACCAGCTACATGGAAAATTCCTCTGTGAGGCCTGAAGGGAATCCTAAATGTGACCCTTACCCAGAAGGTTCTGGATAATCTTTAAAAAGTCTATAGGGTTCACTCAGTGCTCTAAGAAGTGTGATAAGAATGGAGAAATATTGACATTTTGCACCTTGTACCGCCATGAGATAGGCCTTAATAGAAGCTCTAGTTCAGATATATCAAACACAAGGCCAGTCCCACTCTGGTGCACCCACAGAAAATGGTGAGACCATGGGGGCCAATGGTGTCTGGCAGTAACCGCGTCCATCTGGCACACACCGGGACTCTGCAATCCATGTTGTGCAGGTGGGGTGGAGGCATGTGATCTGGCATGCAGAATGGACCGGCAGCCACCCATTCACCCACCCATTCTGTCCCACCATTTGTTTTTGCTTCCCTGCAGACATCCCAGCTGGGACAGGGCAAGTGGCCAGGTGGCCCCCTTGCAGGCCAAATCTCGTGCCTCCCTCCATGCACCTGCTTCCACCTGCTGCTGGTGCTGTCACCATGGGGCTCAGCACGTGCCATCCAAATCTCCTACTCCAGCTCCGCCAGACATGTGGGATGAGCCTCCCCCCACCATCCCACCCACAATAGCTCCAGTTTATGGGAAGGGCAGGGAGACCCATTCCCAAGAGATAGCTGGGACTCCCTTCCCCACTCTGCCAAACCCACAGCCAAACCCAGTGCTGACCCACATGCTCTGCACCTGTGTCTATCGGGGCCCCGCAGGCAGACCACACCCACCTCGCCCCCTGCCTTGACTTCAAGCAGTGGCACCAAAAGCAGAAGCCCCCTCCAGCAGGAGCCCTCAGCCCCCCCCCCACCCAGGAAGCCCAGCCTGGGCAAGAAGAGTGAGCACAGCAGCAGCAGCCTGGATCAGGAGGCAAGTGAGCCCAGGCAGCCCCTCAGGGAAGTGGGGCTTGGCTGTCCAGTTCTGGGAGCTGAAGGATTGGGCGCCTGTTGCCCAGGGCTTGCCCATGTGGCCCGAGAGGGTCAGAGAGGCTCCTCCGGTGGATAAGGGCCTGGCACCCACTCTGGTCCCACTCTCTTACGTGAGGGACATTGAACTGGCAACTCCCACCATGGCCACATCCCCCCCTGGCCACACCCATCCAGACAGCCGCAACAACCCAGCCATGCCCACCCTGGATGTGTCTTGATCCTTTTCAGCTCCCTCAATTGAATCCTGGGGCATGTTGGGAACAATGGACTAAGAGAGGTTGCATGCGAGTGATCCCATCCAAGGCCTCAGTAGCTTTCCTATTCCAGTTAGTGGTCAAGGCCTCAGAAGGATCGTGCAGCAGAGCCTGGGGTATAATCCTCAGTTCCCTTTGGAACCCCATCAGTCACTAAGAGTGGACTGGTCAAAGAGATCCATGCTCCCTGAAGACAATGAGCCAAGAATGATGGTGGCCATGGTGAGATGCCTCTAAGGCCAGCCCTGGGGATGGCAAATGGACATCTCTCAAGACCATAAGTCTGGGGAATTCCACAGTCAACTGTGAAATGCCCTCCAGAGACTCAGACACGGAGGTTGCCCTGCAGCAGGAAGGCTGGTACAGTGGCAACAATCCCAACTGGTCCTGTGAATGAATCTTTAAGAAGAGAATTTCAGACCTGGCAATTTGGGGAGCAGCACCCCAAAAGACCAAAAGAGACACCTGGATGACAATTGCTACCCTTTGGCTACAGCAACAGAAATTTGCAAGTCTTCCCAAAAAAATTGCAGTTAATATCCCGAGATTCTTCCTCAGATTACATTTCTGCCTTGTGCCACTATTCCCAACTAGCACACCTATTATCTGAGCAAACTAGGGCATAAGCCAAAATCCATCTTGTGTGCAGGGATCACTTTCATGTAGGTCAACTAGACAACTTCCCCATAACTCCATCTGCTCTCTGAATTACAAGAGACACAAAGATGTTTTCCATTCTTCTATATGAAGAAAAGCAGTTGCTAAGGGGATAGGACAATGGCTTTTCTCTGCAATTATCAGAAGAACAGTCATTCTCTATGTATCCCCTGTGGATTTCCAGACACAAAGATCTTCCAAGATAAAACCTGCTTTAAAAAATATCTCTGAGTTCACCAGGTGGGGGGCAGAACATGTCACCTTAGCCTGTCTTGCAAAGAGCTCACTCCTGGGTTGGAAGAGACTCACATGGCTTTGTTTCCTCTATGGTCACAGCCCAAACAAAGATAAGAGGAACCATTGTTGATATAAATTTGTCCTGGTGCCATCCAGGTGGCACAGGTGGTGTCTGATTTTCTAAAGGTCCAGTGAGATTTCAGGAGAAACGTTCAGATCAGTTTCTGCATAAATCTTGATTTCTGTTCTAGGAGGGAAGGTGATAAGAATGACCGGGCAGGAGTCATGCTACTTCTGATGCTGATGCTCTTCTGGCTCCTGGCTCCAACTATAGCAAAGAGGCTGCAAACCATCTGTGTGCTCAGGGATTATATCTCATTAAAGGAAAGCTACTACAGGTCTGGTGATCTCATTATTGGTGGGAATTTGCCCTTGGGAGCCATTTTAAAGTCTGCAGTCCCAGAATTTAATACACTGAATCATCTTCTACAGAATATGTACGTTTCAGCCAGAGGGGAAATATGTAGATAATTATTCTCTTTGCTTTAAATTCAGTGACTTTTTTTCAAAATTACTTCTTTTAGTATTTGTACTGTCCTGGTATAGTGCACATTTTGTACTTTTCTCAATAAATTAGCAAGCTCTTAAAATAGGCTGGAATTCTTAATCACTTCATCAGGAATATGATAAACAACAAAAATGAAGAGGTAAACTATGCTGACCTAGTGAAGAACTGAAATTATAATATTAATCTGACCAGTAACTTCTGGTAGAAAATTCAGATAAAAGCTCAATACTCTTCGAGTGTTCAGGAGTTACAAAAAAATCCTCTCGGCATTGGAATCAGCATTGTTCATAAATAATGAGCTTGTACATGCGAACAAGCTACCTTCACTACTAAAGTGGGAAGTCTCTTGCCCAAACTCTCTTATCTTTTTTGGTTACCTCAATCTACCTCTTATTAATTGGACCCTAAACGAATGTACAACTGAACCGATTCAAACAAACCTGTACAATGCCATTACTAATCTGGGACTGGATCAACTAGTAACAAACAATACTAGACAAATTACCCATAACAATAAAGAAGCTTCAATCCAAAAAAAAAATCTGTTTGGTGAAAAAAAAAAACCCCTGGCTACATAGCTAACTTTAAAAGCTGCTACAAAACCTTATGGCACCAGATAAAGGCAGAATGCACCAATTACTACAGCAAACAAGAGGAAAACCTTCTACGCACAAAATCCACCCATGCCTTCTATAGTTTTGTAAATAACAAACTTAAAGACTCGAGATCCATTCCACCACTAAAAGGGTCTAACGGGTTATCAAATGATCTAAGTACCAGAGTCCACTGTAACAGCCTTGGATAGTACAGTGGTCTAAAGCCCTGTTATTAACATCAGCTGCCTGCAATTATTGCAGGTTCGAATCTCACCAAGGCTCAAGATTGACTCAGCCTTCCATCCTTTCTAAGGTATGTTAAATGAGGACCCAGTTTGTGGGGGCAATAAGCTGACTTTGTATAAATATACAAAAGTATGAAGGCTATTGCTTAGCGCATTGTAAGCCGCCCTGAGTCTCCGGAGAAGGGCGGCATATAAATCAAATTTAAAAAAAAAAAACAGCATTGCCAAAAAGGCATTAAGAGTTGTTAACCTAATCTTGTGAAACTTCTTCTCCAGTAATATTGTACTACACACTAGGGCATACAAAACCTTTGCTAGACCAATAAGAGCCAAGGTGGCACAATGGCTAGAATGCAGTACTGCAGCTACTTCAGCTGACTGCTAGTTCAGCAGATCAGCGGATCAAATCTCACCAGGCTCAAGGTTGACTCAGCCTTCCATCCTTCCGAGGTGGGTAAAATGAGGACCCAGATTGTTGGGGGCAATATGCTACTTAGTATACTGTCTTTGGTGTAAGCCGCCCAGAGTCCTCGGAGAGTGGGCGGCATAGAAATATGACTAATAAAAAATAATAATAATAAAATAAATTCTCGAATACAGCCCATCTGTCTGGAATCCGTACTGTATATCGGACTTGTGAAAAGAAAGAATCAAGATGAAAATTAGGTAGGCCTCAAATGTAATAGCCATATATTATTATATTATTATATATATATTAAAAGTGCAAGCTAGAGAGATTTTGCAAGGGGAAAGCAATATCTGTAATCAGCTGCGTTGGCATTAATTAATCTTAAATTTGCTAAGTGGATAATCTCAGAAGCTATTTTGAACCAAGGAAATTAAGAAACATTTGGTAGTAAAGGAAGTAACAATAACAGATGGCAAAAGATTTCATATGAGTATGCGTTAAACTGCTGGTCAGTATGATTATGGGATTATGGGAGAGAAACTACAAACTAACAATGTCAGCTGCTTATAAAGAAAATCTGTACGAAATGTTTTATAGATGGCATTTGGCACCAGTGAGATTGGCCAGGATGTTTCCAAATAGGTCCCCGAATTGTTGGAGATGTGGTCACAAACAAGGGACGTTCTACCACATGTGGTGGACCTGCCCTAAGATTAAGAAATTTGGGGGGGAAGATAAAAATCTGGTTGGATGAAATAACAGAGCAGAAAATAGAAAAAAAACCCAGAACTATTCCTATTGGGCATTCTGGAAGGGAAAATGGAAAGAAAGATACAATGTATCATATTGCACATATTGACGGCATGTAGAATTGTGATAGCATAGAATTGGAAACATCCAGATATCCCACCGGATCAAATTATAATAAAAAAATATATGAATGTGCAGAAATGGACAGATTATCGATGGAAATGAAAGAGAGGGAGGATACTGAGTACTATCGAACATGGAATAGATGGTATTCCTGGCTGGAGAATAAGCATAAAACTTAAGAGAGATTTTTGTCATGAGAATAGAGGTTAAAATAATTTAAATAAGAATGTTGGTTTATAGAGATACTTAGAAGTAGAATTTGTATATAGAGGTTAAATAGGATAAGAGATACTGATAGTATAGTAGGAAAAGCTGTTATGAGTATTGTAATTTTGACGCATTTGTCTTTGTGTGTTTTATATTTTTTCTTTTTGTTGTTGGTTTTGTTTTTGTGTATTGTGCTTTTTTTCCTATTGTGTATTTTAACTTTTTTTTAAAAAAAGAAAATAAACCTCTAATCTTAAAGTAATATTTATTGCTTGTGGTTTCCTCTTTGGGTTTTTTATAGGATAGGATAGGATAGGATAGGATAGGATAGGATAGGATAGGATAGGATAGAATAGAATAGAATAGAATAGAATAGAATAGAATAGAATAGAATAGGATTTTTTATTGGCCAAGTGTGATTGGACACACAAGGAATTTGTCTTGGTGCGTATGCTCTTGGTGTACATAAAAGAAAAGATACGTTCGTCAAGAATCATAAGGTACAATACTTAATGATAGGCATAGGATACAAATAAGCAATCAGGAAACAATCAGGATTATCGGGATATTCTCGCGACAGACATTAATACAATTGAGCGAGTCCAGAGATATTTCACGAGAAGATACTCCACTCCTCTGCTCACAATAGAATCCCTGATGCCACCAGGCTTGAAATTTTGGTCTTGGACAACCAAGAACTACACCGCCTACAGTCTGACCCAAGCATAGTACACAAAATTGTCTGCTACAACGTCCTACCTTTCAATGACTCCTGCAGCTTCAACCACAATAATACATGGGCAAGCAATAGATACAAACATAAGGGAAACTGCTCCAAACTCGACTGCAGAAAATACGACTTCAGCAACAGAGTGGTCAATGCCTGGAATGCACTACCTGACTCTGTTGTTACAAACCCCCAAAACTTTAATCTTGAACGGTCTACCGTGGACCTCACCCCATTCCTAAGAGGTCTGTAAGGGGCGTGCATTAAGCGCACCAAGGTGCCAACTGTCCCTGTCCTACTGTCCCCATTTATTTGTATCCATTTTCTGTATTCATAATCATGTTTATACGTATAGATGTTATCTTATATATTTTTGACAAACTAACTAACTAAATTAAAAATAAATAAATAATGGCCTTCAGTAAATCTATGAGGTGACCCCCACTGTAGTCCTGTGATCAGCATTCCTTACCACACCTGAAGAAGCTGCTGCAAGAGAGACCTTAAATAACTATGGTGAAAGGGGAGCAGTTGGAAAGGATTACAGCCACTGGAGCAGAGTAAATATGGCAGGGAGGATAGAGAGTATAAAACAATCCATGATATCTATGGAAAGGCTTCTCTCCTTTCTCAGAAAGTCATCCAAGTTTAGCCAAGGGAAATCCTTTGAAAAAAATCCAAACCCAATGAAATTTGGCAATTTCTGCCCTCAAAGGTCCCCCCAAACAGTGAAGCAAATTCTACAGCCATGCACAAGCTTTCCTGTAATGTTCTCCAATGTTTTTCTCACTACAGTCTCATCTCCAGTAACTACCAGCAGTTTCTTGCATTGATGTTTGCTGTCTCTGAGGTCAATAAGGATTTTCTTCTGCTCCCCAACATCACCTTTGGCTTCCACATCCATGGCCATTACCAGAGGGAGATGGATATTTCCTTAAACAGCTTCTCCATGCTCTCCTCACGAGGCCAAGTGGTTCCAGGTTACAAATGTGACCATTCGGACACTCTGCTGTCTGTCATTGGTGATCTCAGTGCCAAAACCTCAAGGCTGATGGCCTCCATCTTCAGCATCTTTAAGGTCCCACAGGTAAGAGAGCTTCCTTCGATACAGTATGGAATAGACAAAGATCAAAAGCACATACAAAAGCCAAGATGAAACTAAAAGAAGATTTTTTTGTGGAGTGGGAGCATATAATGAGCTTGTGACTCTTAGATTATTCTTTATTAAAGGGTAGCCATCATTTTAGTGCCATTTATTCTCTGTATCAGGTTGTTGGTTTATTTTCTTGTCATCTGACATACCACAAATAAAAATGGCTAAGAAGGGAAGAAGATGAAGTTTGCCAGTCAAAGTGATTCAGTCTGACTGAAGGGCCATCAAGCACACAATGGTCACTACTAAAGTCAGCATGAAACTTTTACTTTGTCTTTGAAAATGAAGAATTTCTTTTTCTCCAGCTCGGTGTTGGCTTTGAGTTCTCTCAGGGAGAGAGAAGAGTTTATCCTTCCTTCTTCCGGATGAATCCCAGGGAGTCTCCTCAGTATGTGGGTTTAGTCCAGCTGCTCCTTTATTTCCAGTGGAACTGGGCTGGGCTTTTTGCCCCTGAAGATGAGAGGGGAGAACATTTCATTTCAACTCTGACGCCAATGCTCCAGGAGAAGGAGGTCTGCCTGGCTTTTATTGAAATGCTGAAATCAGATAATATTGAAATCACTGTGAAGCAATTAATTCTCAATTTCTACACGTCTAAAACAGAAGCGTTTATTCTATTTGCAGACTCAACTGTTACTGGCAGTTTAATATCAGCGGTATATTCTTTTGAAAAATACATAAAAGTATCATTTAGGAAAGTTTGTATCTTCACTTCCCATTGGAAACTTGGCATGGAAGAATCTGAATACACATTGCAATTGATAATGCCTTTCCATGGAGCCCTGCATTTTAGGGACCACACTGGGGATGTCTCTGAATTCAGCCACTTCCTCCTGACTTTAGACCCCTTGAGCCCCCAGGGAGATGTCTTTCTCCCTCCATGGTGGGAAAGAGTCTTTAACTGCAAGATCCTTGAATCAGGAAAGATCCCTCCAAAGGGGGAAAATCAATGTACAGGAAAGGAGAATCTGAAGAATCTGCCCAATTACACTTTTGAAACAAGAATGACAGGTGACAGTTACAATATCTACAATGCTGTTTATGCTCTGGCACATGCTTTACATGCAATGTATGGATCCAGAACCCGACTGACCATGATGAGGCTTGGAACGAGGATCTCACATGTCCAGTCATGGCAGGTAATTTCTGTGATTTTTTTTTAAAGTTTTTATTGAGTATTTTACATTTTTAAAACCAAAAACATAATGAAAAAAGACAAAAAAGGAAAAAAGGAAAGGAAAAAAAGGAAAGAAGGAAAGAAGACATACACATACATCAAATATTAAAATACAAAATACAAAACAAATATAACAACATTATGTAACATATTACAACTTTCTGCATCGACAGTTTCCTTGCTATTAAATTCAGTCTTTCTAAATAATCCTTTATTTTTATATATCCTGGGGAGGAAAGCTATGGCTAATCTAGACATCATTCTTAAAAGCAGAGACATCACCCTGCCAACAAAAATGTGTATAGTCAAGGCTATGGTATTCCCAGTTGCAATGTATGGCTGTGAAAGTTGGACCATAAGAAAGGCTGAGCGCCAATGAATTGAGGCCTTTGAACTATAACGCTGGAGAAGACTCCTGACAATCCCTTGGACTGCAAGGCGACCCAACTGGTCAGTCCTAGAGGAGATCAACCCTGAGTGCTCTCTAGAAGGCCAGATCCTGAAGAGGAAACTCAAATACTTTGGCCACCTAATGAGAAGGAAGGGCTCCCTGAAGAAGAGTCTAATGCTGGGAACGATGGAGGGCAAAAGAAGAAGGGGACGACAGAGAATGAGGTGGCTGGATGGAGTCACTGAAGCAATAGGAGTGAGCTTAAATGGACTCCAGAGGATGGTAGAGGACAGGAAGGCCTGGAGGAACGTTGTCCATGGGGTCGTGATGGGTCAGACATGACTTCGCAACTAACAACAACAACTTGTATAACCATATTGAGCATTCTTATATACAATTTTGTTATATATATTTACATCCTGTATATTGACATAGTCAGTATTTTATCCTTACCAATATTCAATATTTTTAGATTTCAGTTAGTCAAAGTTTACATTCTTTTTTTAAACCATTTTATTAATTTTAAAACAAACAAGAAAACAAAGACGTAAATACAACAATATGAAATTACAAAAATACAAAAAGAAAATCTTTGAGCATAACTGTGGCCATTTACACTACATATCACTACAAAGTTTTTATATTCTCTACATTTTACTTCATCAAATTTTTACTGTGTCTGAGTCTATTTCATTCTTCTATTTTCAAATCATTCGTACCATTTCTCCCATGATACATGATATTTCACGCCTGTCATTCCTTTCAATTCCAAAGATGGTCTATCCATTTCAGTGCAGTAGAAACATTTTTTGATTATTAAATCCTCAGAAGGTGTTTTTACGTTCTTCCAACATTGCGCAAAAGCCAGTTTTGCCACATTTGTTATATATATAATCATGTGTCTTGTTTTCTTGTCATAAGTTTTTCTCATTATCCCCAGAAGGAACAATTCCAGTGTATATTCCAGTTGGACACTAGTCCTGTAACCATTTTTTTATTTTTTTCCAATATTTTTTTGATTCTGGACACAGCCACCATGAATGATAGAAGGTAACCTGTTTCTGTTCGCATTAAACTTGGGGTTTAATTTGGATATATTTTTGCCAATCTTGAGGGAGCCATATGCCAATGGTAGAACATTTTGTATTGATTTTTTTTATATTTTGCCGATCTTGTTATTTTATAATTTCTGTTCCAAATTGTTTCCCATTCCTCTAATTCTATGTCATGCCCTACATTTTTTCCCATGCTATGATCACTCCCTTCACTATTTCTTCTGCTTTGTTGAATTCCAAAAAATACTTATATAATTTAGTTATTATTTTTTCCTCTGGGCCAATCAATAATTTATCTAAGTGTTGTAGAACCAGTTCAATTCCATATTCCTCTTTGTCCTTTAAATACCATGATTTTACTTGTAGGTAGGGCCACCAATCAATGTTAATTCCTTGTTTCTCCAAGTCTTGCCTATTTTTAAATTTTCCTTGGGCATCTAGAATTGCATAATATATGACCATTTTATTTATGTCCATGGCATTTGGGTATAACATTGCCTCCATTGTCAACACCCACCCAGACATTTTCATATAGTATTTTTTCTTAATCTCTTGCCATATTAGCATTAAGGCCTCTCGTATTTTACGAGGAAAAAAATATGAATGGGATTTATTTTCTTTATCCCATAGAAAGACATGCCACCCTTTTTGTAAATCGTGCCCTTCTAATATGAGTAACGTTTTATTTCTTAAATTTATCCACTCCTTAATCCAAATTAGAATTGCTGCTTTGTAATAGAGTCGGCAATCTGGAAGCCCTAGTCCACCTCTGTTTCTGCTATCTTGAAGATCTGTTCATTTTATTCGTGCTTTTCTCCCAGCCCATATAAATTTTGTTGTCTTTTTTTTTTTTTAATTTGATTTATATGCGGCCCTTCTCCGGAGACTCAGGGTGGCTTACAATGCGTTAAGCAATAGCCTTCGTACTTTTGTATATTTATGCAAAGTCAGCTTATTGCCCCCACAAACTGGGTCCTCAATTTACCTACCTTAGAAAGGATGGAAGGCTGAGTCAACCTTGAGCCTGGTGAGATTCGAACCTGCAATAATTGGTTCAATTCTATAAAATTCTATTTTTAAAATCTTATCTAATTTTATGGGTATGGGTATGGTATGGGTATGGTCTGGAAAAGATATAGCAATTTTGAAAATAATAATTTCTCCTCTAGTTTTTCATTCTCTCTGTTAGTTAAATTCTTAAGTCAATATTTTGGTTTTGTCTTTATTCATTTTAAATCCTGCTACCATGCCAAATTGGTTTATATCTTGTAATAGATTAGGTCCAGACTCTAGAGGTTCCTCATAATAAATGCCAAATTGCCTGCAAATGCTTGGACCTTATATTCTTGTGACTTAATTTTTAATCCCTTTATTTCCAAATTATTTCTAATTTGTGATAATAATGTCTCCACAGACAGAATGAATAACAAGGACGATAGGAGGCAGCCTTGTCTTACTCCTTTAGCTATTTCAAAGCTTTCTGTTTGTTCCCCGTTTATTTATTATCTATAAATTTCTATAAATTTTTCTCCAAAATTCATTTTTACTAATTGGTTTATCATAAAGTCCCAATTTAAGTTGTCAAAAGCTTTTTGTGCATCCAAAAATACCACAGCTGCCTGTTTTTCAGGGTGAGCTTTATAGAATTCTAAAGCATTGATGATAATTCATATGTTGTTTTTTATATGTCTGTTATATGGCAGGTAATTTCTGTGACTTTTGACTCAGTCCACAGATACTTAGATTGGAAGCTCCTCATATGAATTTCTTCAGTTACTGATTAAATGTCTGCATACTCCTATATCAATTCATCTGAGACCCTGCCCTGTTTTTTAGTTTACCATTTGTTGTGCTACTCAGCTCGCTGTGTGAAAACAGCTTCTGATTAACAATGGATGGAAACTAACCAAGGAGAGAAGCAGCCTAGAACTAAGGAAAAATTTCCTAAGGAAGAGTTTACCTTCAGAAGTCATGGGTGCCCCATTGCTGGAGTCATTTAAGAAGAGACAGGATAGTCACTTGTCTAAAACTGTAGAGGGTCTGTTGCTTGATCAAAGGGTTGGACTAGAAGACCCCCAATGTCCCATCCAATACTGTGATTCTGTTTCTATGACAACCACAGCACAGAGCAAGATTCAAGGTGGTCCTAATGGGTTCCTGGTCTGAAATTCATCAGAATTTTCTGCATCAAAGGCTAAAATGTTGGACCTCTCTGAATAGTGAAGTGACCAACCAGGTCAGATGCTTCCTTCCACATGGCCCAGTAGATCAAACCTGGTTCCTGCATTCTGCTGCCTTTGACAATGAGCCAGAGAAAATCAGTGAAATTTTCCATGATTCTGATAGAAATCATTTATTCATTTCAAACATTCATTTATCAGTTAACAAGACCTTGGGCCAAAGGAACTATTTGAAAGTGTACATAGCCAAGTATCACAAGAGGAAAATCGTAAAGTTAAATTTAGATTGTGGAACTAAAATTCTTGCTTTTTGATGAAATTGGAGTTGGAAACCAAACCAGTGATAGAGGGAAAATGTTTAGTTTCAGACTTAAATATTTGGTGTCACACCTGATTCCTCAGATTGTCACCAAGAGGTGGAACTGGCTTCTCAAATATAAACCCATCTTTTCAAGATGGCCATTATGTGATGATAGAAGCCATGATGTCTCATTTGTAGCTCTAGGCCAAAAACTCCAATTTCTGAAGGTCTCCTTTCTTTCAGATTCTTCCCTATTTGAGAAATGTGCAGTTCAACAACAGTGCTGGAGAGGAAGTCTCCTTCTCAGAAGATGGACTGGGATCTTCTCGTTTTGATCTTCTCAATTGGGTTTTCCTCCCCAATCAATCTTTTGTCCCCATGAAGGTTGGGCAAGTAAATCCTGAGGCTCCCCCAGGCCAGGATTTCACCATTAACTCTGATGGAATCATCTGGGCCACAAAGGTGAGCTGCAAGTAAATGTTGTAAGTTCAGGGAAAGATGCAGAACATCTTTCTAGGTTGAAGAATAATCAATTGAGTCAGAAATCATGGCAGTCATTTGGTGGAAAATCTGCTTTGCATGTAACACATTTGAGGTCTGATTTGTGTCATTCCACAAAGGGTTAGTCTTGGGAACAACCTCTCCTTCAAACACAGAATACAATTACAGCAAGCAACAGTGATTTCCATGGACCATTTCCACTCAGTTGTATCCTCACAGGGGGTAAAAGGGGGAAAATGAGATATTATAAAAATGTATGCAAATGATGAAATAAAAATAAATACTAATTGAATAAGAAATTGAAATGAGAATAAAGATAATTAGAAAATCGGGGCTGCTTGAATACCAATTTAGATTGAACTGAAAAGGGAAACAACAGGAGAGAGGGGAAGGAGTAGAGAGAGAGGAAGAAAGGAGAGAGGAGAGGAGAAAGAAGAAAGGGAAAAGAAGAGGAAGAAAAGGGAGGAGAAAGAGGAGCAGAAGAGAAGGTTAGAAGGGGGAAGAAGAGAGGAGTGGGGGAAGAGAAGGGGAAGTAGGAAAGAGAAGGAGAGGAAGAACGAAGGAAGGAAGTAGGAGGAGAAAGAGGAAGGAAGAAAAGGGGAGAAGAAGAAAGGTTGGAGTAAAGGTAAAGGGTAAAAGAGCAGCCCCTAAAAAGTAAAAAGTAAAAATGAAAGTTAAAAGAAAAGATGAATGAAAAATGATGGATAAATGACTGTACGTGTAAATGTGTTCATGAGAAATAAAAATAAAAAGCTTTTTTGAAAAAAAAAATACTGATTCCATGGACCATTTCAATTCAGTTGTATCCTCACGATTCTTTTAGAAACGCACTAGTGCACTAGTGCAAGCTGAGATCCCAGTTCCAATATCCCACATCCATAGGTCTGTCAGGAATTCCATTGGCCTGAATCCCTCAGGACTGACCTTTTTCTTTTCTTTTCTTTTTTAAATTTGATTTATATGCCGCCCTTCTCCGGAGACTCAGGGCGGCTTACAATGCGCTAAACAATAGCCTTCATACTTTTGTCTATTTATACAAAGTCAGCTTATTGCCCCCACAAACTGGGTCCTCAATTTACCTACCTTAGAAAGGATGGAAGGCTGAGTCAACCTTGAGCCTTGGTGAGATTCGAACCTGCAATAATTGTAGGCAGCTGATGTTAATAACAGGGCTTTAGACCACTGTACTATCCAAGGCTCAAATCTTGATTTGTGATAGATGGTGGCAATCTATTTCTTTAGAAGAGAATCTAAATATAGAAGTAGGAATAAGAAGGAAAATGGGAATGGGGGAAAAAATGAATGCAGAAGGTTCGTTGCTTAAGTAATTATGAATACTGATCTTTTAGACCATCCCCATTGCCAGGTGTGGAAGGAAGAGGTGCCATGCAGGAGAGAGGAGAAGAGTTCCAGAGGGCGAGCAGGTTTGCTGCTACCGGTGTGACCCTTGTCCAGAAGGGACCTTTTCTAATCAGACAGGTAGACAAGACAGCAAAAGTAGATTTTCCACCATCTAGAAAGACATTCATTAAATCAATTTTTTGTTATTGTGATCATTTTTGATAAAATTAAGATGAACTCATACTATTCAGGAGAACCTTTCAGTTTACAGATATAAACTGCCTTGGCCACAGAGGCCACCTTTCCTGATCCTCAACAGTTCAATGCAGGATAGTTTTAAGGCAGAATTTATTAATGACCAACTTGGATTTCCACTCCTACCATAACCTCCAATTGGAAAAACCAACTTCCAATCTTTCCTGAGGAAGTGGGGCATGTGGTCCAACCTTTTATTTGATCATTTAGAGCAGGGGTTCCCAAACTTGGCAGCTTTAAGACTTGTGGACTTCGACTCCCAGAATTCTCCAGCCAGCATAGCTGGCTGGAGA
>WNWU01000395.1:541381-566257 GCA_012654045.1 Ptyas mucosa | reverse complement strand
AGCGGCGGTCTGGGGGCTGTGCGCGGCCCCCGAACAACTCTTGGTGGCCTTTGTCCGGCTGAGCGGCTCCCCGCCGCTGAGATGGCCGGAAAGCGAAAGCGAGAAAGGGCCGGGGCGGAGTTGGAGGAGGAGTAGCGGTAGCGCCAGGGTAGAAGTACAGGCAAAGGAAGGGGGGGTCCTGAACCGCTTCCTGCTTCTCCCCTCTCACCGCTTCACAGCTGCCGTGGGAGGCTTTTATTTGAACCCCGACGGAATCGCAGGCTCGGCGTAGCCTCCTCCGGGCGTCTATTAGAGCCGGCGCCTGTCGTGGCTGGAAGTCACTTGCTGCCAGACGCCGCTTCTCTCCTCGCACCGGTTCACAGCTCCCGGGGGCTGCTGTTATTTCAACCCTACGGAATCGCAGGCTCGGCGAAGCCTCTTCCCGGCGTCTATTAGAGCCGGCGCCTGTCGTGGCTGGCAGTCACTTCGGCAGGAACACTTCAGAAGAAAAAGAAGTAGTAGTAGTAGAAGAAGAAGGCATGGGAAACGGTGCGTCGGCAGGCGGACATGCAGCGCGAGAGGAGAGAAGGAGGCCCCCCTCGGGATTCAGGGCCAGCCTAACTCTAACTCTAACTCTAACGCCAATGCCAGGCCTAACCCTACAGCTAACCCTAACTCTAACTCTAACTCTAACTCTACCCCTACCTCTACCCCTACCCCTACCCTTAACTCTACCCCTTCCCCTACCCCTTCCCCTACCCCTAACCTTAACTCTAACTCTAACACCAATGCCAACGCCCACGCCAACGTCCATGCCAACGTCAACCCTAACCCTACACCTATCCCTAACTTTACCCCTATCCCTAACTCTAACCCTTTCCCTACCCCTACCTCTAACCCTAACTCTAACTCTAACACCAACGTCCATGCCAACCCTAACTCTAACTCTAACCCTAACCCTAACTCTACCCCTAACCCTAACCCTAACCCTAACCCTAACCCTAACTCTAAACCTAACCTCAACCCATTCCCAACCCTAAACCCTACCGCCAACGCCAATGCCAACACCAACGGCGATTTTGTCATTTCCATGGGGGATTAGTCTCTGGTCCTGGGCTGTACCCCACTCACAACCTAACATGTATGCCAAAGAGGACATATGGCACCTGGGACCCGCAAAGGAAACCCTCTCCATTTTAGCCACGTGTCTAAAACTGTAGAAGGTCTGTTGCTTGAGCAGGGGGTTGGACTAGAAGACCTCCAATGTCCCATCCAATACTGGGGTCTTGTTTCTATGACAACCACAGCACAGAGCAAGATTCAAAGTGGTCCTAATGGGTCCCTGGTCTGAAATTCATCCGCATTTGCTGCATCAAAGGCTAAACGCAGGATCAACAGGAGAGACCTTCAAATGTCTAGGCTCTACCATATCGCAAGATCGAAAATGGACAGCTAATGTCAAAAGCCTTGGATAGTACAGTGGTCTAAAGCACCCTGTTATTAACATCAGCTGCCTGCAATTATTGCAGGTTCGAATCTCACCAAGGCTCAAGTTTGACTCAGCCTTCCATCCTTTCTAAGGTAGGTAAATTGAGGACCCAGTTTGTGGGGGCAATAAGCTGACTTTGTAAATATACAAAAGTATGAAGGCTATTGCTTAACGCATTGTAAGCCGCCCTGAGTCTCCGGAGAAGGGCGGCATATAAATCAATTTTTTTAAAAAAAAGTCATCAAAAAAGCGCAAGAAAGAATGTGCTTTCTACGCCGACTCGGGAAAGCTCAAACTGCCCAAGGAGCTGCTGATCCAGTTCTACAGAGGAATGATGGAGTCTGTCCCATCTGCACCTCCAGAACTGTCTGGTTTGGTTCTGCAACCCTACAAGACAGACGCAGACTTCAGAGGATCATTAGAACACCAGAAAAAACAATGAATGTGTGAGAAAATGGATTATTCCTGTAAAAAGCATAACCTGAGTAACGCCATATTTAATCATTGTATCTATCTCTCATGTATCCTGATGTAACCTTATAATTAGGACATGAGTAGGCAGTTAAGTTTTCACAGAAATAAGGGGAACTGAAATGTTCTAATGATGCTGGTTATTGTAAAATATGCTTGGTTTAGGGAATGGAGAATTCTGAATACATTCTGAACTGGGTCAAGTTGACCTGATTGGGCTTGTTTAGAAGGAAGACATTTGTGCATGGGACTTTTTGAGTGGGTTTTAACGGGACTTTCCAGAACAGAACTTGTGTAGAGAGCCAGATGTGTTATGTAAGATTTAACCACATGTTACATAAATTACGAGGAGGCTTTCCTATCGCACTGAGCAGGAATTGTATATAAGTTGTGTCTTTGAACTGATTAGACGTTCTCTCTCTTTCATGGGAAAACCCTTTTTGCAAGAGCTTGAAATATATAGAGAGCTTTATATACATATTTCTAATAATTCTGCTTTTTCCTTGTTCAGGATCTGTTTCATTTTTTATGAGGTTTGCTGTTTCTTAGAATCTCACCCTTTGCTGTGCTACTCAGCTTGCTGTCTGGAAAAAGCTTCTGATTAACAAGGGATGGAAACTAACCCAGGAGAGAAGCAACCTAGAACTAAGGAGAAACTTCTTAAGGAACGGTTTCCTTTTCGAAGTCGTGGGTGCCCCCTTGCTGGAGTCATTGAAGAAGAGACAGGAAACTGTAGAGGGTCTGTTGCTTGAGCAGGGGGTTGGACTAGACCACCTCCAATGTCCCATCCAATACTGGGGTCCTGTTTCTATGACAACCACAGCACAGAGCAAGATTCAAAGTGGTCCTAATGGGTCCCTGGTCTGAAATTCATCCGCATTTTCTGCATCAAAGGCTAAACGCAGGATCAACAGGAGAGACCTTCAAAAGTCTAGTGTTTTACCATATTGCAAGATCGAAAATGGACAGCTAACGTCAAAAATGTCATCAAAAACACAACATTGATTTTGTATATGGTGACAGCAGCTAGGTTGTTGATTGCCCAATATTGGAAGAGTGATGCCTTACCGACTGTGGACCAATGGATTCAGAAGATGGCTGGATTTGCAGAAATGGCGAAGATTTCAGCCTTTTTAAAAGATCAGACGCATGAGAAGTATATACAGGAATGGAAAAAGTGGATTGAATATATACAGAATAAATATCAGACTAGAAAATATTATGTAGCTTTCAGCTGAGGGGGATTGATGATTATGCTAGTAAATAGAGAAAAAGATATGGAAGGGATGAATAACATATATATTGTTTGGAATTATTAGTATTGCATATAGGGGAAGTCAAGGGGAAGAGGAGGGAAAGGGGTGGTGGGGGAGGGTTAGGGTGGGACTTGTAGGGAACTATATTTTTGTAAATGTGATTTCTGTAATGTTCGGGAAGGGGGGGGGAAAGGGGGGAAAAATTGTATGTGTAAAACCTTTTCAATAAAAAAAAAAGTCATCAAAAAAGCGCAAGAAAGAATGTGCTTTCTGTGCCAACTCAGAAACCTCAAACTGCCCAAGGAGCTGCTGATCCAGTTCTACAGAGGAATGATGGAGTCTGTCCCATCTGCATCTCCAGAACTGTCTGGTTTGGCTCTGCAACCCTACAAGACAGACCCAGAGTTCAGAGGATCATTAGAACGGCAGAAAAAACGATGAATGGCTACCAACCTGCCTTCCCTTGAGGCCCCGTATACTGCACGAGTCAAAAAGAAGGAGGGCTAGCTGTGAAAATATTGATAGACCCCCTCGCATCCTGAACATCAACTGTTTCAAATCCTACCCTATTCTAGCGTATCTAAAACCACCAACCAGGTCAGATGCTTCCTTCTACATGGCCCAGCAGATCAAACCTGGTTCCTGCATTCTGCTGCCTTTGACAATGAGCCAGAGAAAATCAGTGGAATTTCCCATGGTTCTGATAGCAATCCTTTATTTCAAACATTCATTGATCAGTTAAAAAGATCGTGGGACAAAGGAACTGTTTGAAAGTGCACATAGCCAAGGGTCACCAGAGAAAATCCTAAAATTAAATTTAGACTCTGGAACTAAAATTCTTGGGTTTTGATCCAGTCGGAGGTGGAAAGCGCGCCCAGGGATAAAGGGAGAACTTTTCGTTTCAGCGTTAAATACACCCGATTCCTCAGATGGCCACCAAGATACAGAACTAGCTTCTCAAATATAAACACATCTTGTCAGGATGACCATTATGTGATGATAGAAGCCACGAGGTCTCATTGGTAGCTCTAGTCCAAATACTCCGATTTCTGAAGGTTTCCTTTCTTTCAGATTCTTGCCTATTTGAGCAATGTGTAGTTCAACAACAGTGCTGGAGAGGAAGTCTCCTTCTCAGAAGATGGACTGGGATCTGCTCATTACGATCTTCTCAACTGGGTTTTCCTCCCCGATAAATATTTTGTCCCCATGAAGGTTGGGCAAATAAATTCTGAGGCTCCTCCAGGGCAGGATTTCACCATTAACTCTGATGGAATCATCTGGGCCACAAAGGTGAGCTGCAAGGAAACGTTGTTAAGTTCAGGGAAAGATTCATTCTCTTCCTGTCAGGCAGAACTTCTTTCTGATATGAAAAAATGATCCATTGAGTCAGTCAGTCATTTGATGAAAAATCTGCTTTGCACGTAAGACGTTTGAAGTTTGATTTATGTCATTCCGTAAAGGGTTAGGATTGGGAACAAGGTCTGCTTGAAACACAGGATGCAATTACAGCAGCCAACAGTGATTTCCATGGACCATGATCACTCCGTTGTATCCTCATGGTTCTTTCTTTTAGGTACCCCTGCAGTTCAGCCACAATCCTTGAAGGGATTGTGAGCCTTGGATAGTACAGTGGTCTAAAGCCCTGTTATTAACATCAGCTGCCTGCAATTATTGCAGGTTCGAATCTCACCAAGGCTCAAGGTTGACTCAGCCTTCCATCCTTTCTAAGGTAGGTAAATTGAGGACCCAGTTTGTGGGGGCAATAAGCTGACTTTGTATAAATATACAAAAGTATGAAGGCTATTGCTTAGCGCATTGTAAGCTGCCCTGAGTCTCCGGAGAAGGGCGGCATATAAATCAAATTTTTTTAAAAAATCCTTCCTCTACCGGCTGAGCTCCCAATTCCAATCACTCACATCCATTGGTGTGTCAGGAATGCCCCTGGCCTGAATCCCTCAGGAGTATTCCATATTTCTGATAGACAGCGGCAATGTATTCCTTTAGAAGAGAATCTGAAGATAGAAGTAGAAATGGGGAAAAGAAGGAATGCAGCAGGTTCATTCCTTAAGTAACTTCAAATACTTCTCTTTCAGACCATCCCCGTTGCCAGGTGTGGAAGGAAGAGGTGCCATGCAGGAGAGAGGAGAAGAATTCCAGAGAACAAGCAGGTTTGCTGCTACCAGTGTGACGCTTGTCCAGAAGGGACTTTTTCTAATCAGACAGGTAGACAAGACTTCAAATGTCAATCTTCCACGATCAAAGAAGACATACATTAAATCATTTTTTTTGTTATTGTTGTCATTTTTTATGAGATTGACATGAAATCATATCTTTCAGAAAAACTTTAAGTTCAAAGATATAAACTGCCCTGACCACAGAGGCCACCTTTCCCGATATTCAGCAGTTCCATGCAGGATAGCTTTAGGGCAGAATTTATGAATGTCCAACTAGGATTTCCATTCCTACTCTAACCTCCAAATGCAAAAACTGCATTCCAATCTTTCCTGAGGAAGTGTGGTGTGCAGTTCAAGCTTTATTTTTTATTATTCAGAATATGCTCCTTCCTTCAGCACTATCGGCCTCTGATGAAATAGATCTGCCAGGGAAAGAAGACATTCATCTATCTATGTCTCTCTGATAGAGCAGGAATGTCACTGCGTTTTTTGTGTTTGCCAGCTGTGCTTGAATTCTAAGACTTACGGTAGCTGCTGAACACCTTATCTCTAAGCTACTGCGCATGTCCACATTCTTTTTTCCTTCTTCTAACTTTCTTTGTTTGCCTGCCAAGAGGTAAGGCAGGAACGCTGCCAATATGTAATTAATAGCTAGTAAGATTGTTTTTATTTCTTTATAATAAAATGTGTTTTATTAGTATGTATCTCGGGTTTATTTTTCTTAAAAATATACTTTTTTAATTAATTTATTTATTTATTTAATTTGATTTATATGCCACCCTTCTCCGGAGACTCAGGGCGGCTTACAATGCGCTAAGCAATAGCCTTCATACTTTTGTATATATTTATACAAAGTCAGCTTATTGCCCCCACAAACTGGGTCCTCAATTTACCTACCTTAGAAAGGATGGAAGGCTGAGTCAACCTTGAGCCTGGTGAGATTCGAACCTGCAATAATTGCAGGCAGCTGGTGTTAATAACAGGGTGCTTTAGACCACTTACTATCCAAGGCTCTACTCTACTTCAAGGAAAAGCCACGGTCCATCTCTAATTTAAAGTGCAATTACCCAAAAGGGAACGGGATTAATTGCCACCCTGACAAGGAAGGAGCAAAAAACGTCTGAATGAACAGATTTGAGATACAAAGCAGAGAGGTTGAGACAGGGATAATGTACTCAAAAACAAAAGAGCAGCATTCCTGGATAACAGATATGTCATTCTTCTGGGGGTTCCATTATAAAATAGGAGAAAAAACAGGCAGGAATCTCAGACTGAAAGCCACATTACTCATGGAAGTGCACAGCGAATGAATAGCTGGAACTGAACAAATCCTTGTCTCTCGCTAATCTCTACTCAGGATCATAATTTTTTTATTTTATTTTATTTATATGCTACCCTTCTCCAGAGACTCAGGGCGGTTTACAATGCGTTAAGCAATAGCCTTCATACTTTTGTATATTTTTATACAAAGTCAGCTTATTGCCCCCACAAACTGAGTCCTCATTTTACCCACCTTAGAAAGGATGGAAGGCTGAGTCAACCTTGAGCCTGGTGAGAATTGAACTCGCAGTAATTGCAGGCAGCTGGATGTTAAATGCTGCCTTAGTAGGAGGCATTAGCCTCCTATGCCACTCAGGCTCCTTTTTGGAGGATGGATAAATGGAGGATGATTTGCCTTTTTTGATGCCCCATAAATTGTACAGGGAGTCCTTTCATCTTTCCCTTCGTGGACAGGCCAACAGCAGAAAGAGGAAGTCATATCAACTCTGTAGGAGGGATAATGCATATGGCAGATACCCCTGAAATTCTTAGCCAAACACTCTTGATTTCAGATGCAGCTCACTGTGAACCCTGCCCAGAAGACCAATATCCCAACAAGGACAAGGACCAATGCATTGCCAAGAAGATCCACTTCCTTGCCTATCAAGACACCCTGGGATACATTTTAGTTTTTCTCGCTCTTTTCCTCTCTGTGATCACTTCTGCAGTCCTGGTGATTTTCTATAAACATCATGACACACCGATCGTCAAGGCCAACAACTGAGATCTCACCTACATCCTCCTGGTCTCCCTCCTGCTCTGCTTCCTCTGCTCCTTCCTCTTCATTGGTCAACCTGGGAAGGTCACCTATCTCTTACAACAATCTGCCTTCGCCATTCTCTTTTCTCTTGCAGTTTCCTCTGTGATGGCAAAAACTGTCATGGTGGTTCTGGCTTTCATGGCCACCAAGCCAGGGAACAGGACAAGGAAACTCTTGGGAAAACCACTGACCAACTCCATTGTCTTAGCCTGTCCCCTGCTCCAAGCCCTTCTCTGTGCCACCTGGCTGGGAAGATTGGCCTCATTTATATATATTTTTTTATTTTTTTTTTAATTTGATTTATATGCCGCCCTTGTCCGGAGACTCAGGGCGGCTTACAATGCGCTAAGCAATAGCCTTCATACTTTTGTATATTTATACAAAGTCAGCTTATTGCCCCCATAAACTGGGTCCTCAATTTACCTACCTTAGAAAGGATGGAAGGCTGAGTCAACCTTGAGCTTTGGTGAGATTCGAACCTGCAATAATTGCAGGCAGCTGATGTTAATAACAGGGCTTTAGACCACTGTACTATCCAAGGCTTTGTCTTTGAATGTGATAAAAGTTCTAAGAAATGATGGCATAAAGGAGAAATTTGTCCATAAAAGAATTCCTTATCAAGTACTGCAACTGGTTACAATATACCTGTTTTCAACAACAAACACCCTGCATTTTGTTTATCATGTCTTTTCTTTATCGTGTTATCAAAGTATCCTATGTGGATGGAAAGCTAGTTTTTAAAGAAGTATTCATTATTTCAAGGAGTTGTGGTTTTTTCTCATTTTATTCTTTTTCATTTAGTTATTCTTTCAAAATAGTGTTTTAAAGGTATTGAGTTCAGTATCAATGTTAAAAGCATATGTGGTTGTTTCCTTTGATATCTGAGGCTTTATGGAGTTCCCTATCAGTATTCAGTGATTTTTGATAACATCTCCCTTTCCATCAAATGGCCTCTGATGTGAGAAGAAGAAACAGAAGGATTTTGTGCTAATTGCCCCCATACAATAGCAAACTTGAATGCTCTCATGTTCAATCAGCTTTATCAACATTTCTATGGCAACTTAACTGATTTGTGTTTTTTTAAAAAATTAAAAGAATACTTCTTTGTTGAAAGGAACAGTAGAAGGGTGGGAAAATAATGATGGAAGGATGGGGAAATAATTGATATTCAAAATTATGAATAGGTATGCTTACATCATCTATTCCTTATGCATATATCATTTTCTCCTCCTTTCTCAAATGTATAAATATGAGTGCAATCTTTGGTCTCCAAGAGTTCCTCCCACTATTCTCTGGAGAAAATTTATCCTGGGCTCACTCTTAACAAGCAATACTGCTGTGAGACTTGATTATTGGTTTTTGGTCCTGTATTTGAAGCCTGAAGGCTTAAGCAGTTGCAATAGCTGCATAAACATGAGAGTTAGTCCTTATTTAGCATCAATGATGAAATAGTAACTTTGCAACCCAACACACTGATGGGAATGGGACAATTGGCTGCAGTCGCCTTGCCCCAGCCACCTCACCCCAGCCTCCCCGTTTCAGCTAACCCACCACAGCCACCCCTCCCCATCAGTCCCTCCTTCGTATCCCCTCCCTATCAGCCCCCCCAACTGATTCTCCCCAGCCACCCCTCCCCAGCCACCCTCGCCCACTACCTCACCCTCGATGATTCACTGCAGTATAAATTGCCCCTGAAGATTTCCAACATGGGACAATTAGCCCTGTGTGTCTCAACTGTTCACAGACCAAAACCATTCCCAGAAGGTCCTTCCCACTGCACCAACCTCCTCCTCCTCCTCCATTGATTCCTAAAATTGGGGCCCATTCCCCATTTTTTTCATCTCCTCCCACATGAGAATCACTCTCAGCAAAGAGGGATCAGGGCCATGTGAGTTGCAGACAGTAAGAGATCTGCCATAAAGGATGGGAGGGAGGAGATAGGGAAGAGGGAATGACAGGGAACAGAGGAGGCAAGCAGAGACAATGACTGGACAATCCAAGGACAGAGGCATGGGAACCGAATGCAAAGGGCCACCAAACAGGCACCAAACCTTAGAACTGTCACCTCACGGTTGGATTATTGCAATGTGCTCTACATGGGGGCTACCCTTGAAAAGTGTTCGGAGACTACAGTTGGTCCAGAATGCAGCCGCGCGAGCTATTGTGGGTGCACCTAGATACACCCACATTACACCAATTCTCTGTGAGCTGCACTAGCTCCCTATCGGTTTCCAGACACAATTCAAGGTGTTGGTTATTACCTTTAAAGCCCTACATGGCTTAGGGCCAGGCTATCTTCGAGACTGCCTTCTACTGCATAGCTCTCAATGACTGGTAAGATCCCACAGAGTCGGTCTCCTCCGGGTCCCGTCAGCTAAACAATGTCGGCTGGTGGGCCCGCAGGGGAGGGCCTTCTCTGTGGCTGCCCCGGCTCTCTGGAACCAGTTACCTCCTGAGGTCCGGACCATCCCCACCCTATTGGCCTTCCAGAAAGCAGTGAAGACCTGGCTTTTCCGACAGGCCTGGGGCCGTTGATCTCACTGCTGCAATCTTGCGAGATCCGGCTATGAATGGAGTGTATGGGTTTTTTTAAAACAACTTTTATGGTATATTGTTCGCATTATTTTTTGTTGTAAGCCACCCAGAGTCCCCAGGGAGTTGGGCGACATAGAAATAAACTGTTACCAAAAGAACTAATTTTAACCTCAATGTACACTAATTAGATGACCAATGGCGGAATGCCTGGGAGTAGGGAAAATCACATGGTTTATGCAGGAATCTTCAGATCTGGTTTTGCTTATGCTGTATCCACTTGAATTTTAGTAAAACTGTAACCAACTCTACAAATGGAGTCAAGGATTTTTCTTTCCTAAATGTTTAAGCTGGGACAGGCCTGACATTCTGTCCACCAGCAAGGCCAGCAAAGGAATTACGCAATTGGTGGCCCCAACTGAAGACCCATAAATGCTGCTTCCTAAATTCGAGGCTCTGTCACTCCAGGAGAGATTGAATTTTTTTCCTTCCAGATAGTTGTATGGAGAGCACAGTCCTGCCCTGCATTGACAGCAGGTTATAGCTTGTGGGCCTCTCTTTGCAAACTGCACATCTCAGGCCACGGAATTGATTACCAAACTGAAGTTTGTTTGTTTTATTGTTTGATTTATTAGATTTATATATCGCCCTACTCCCGAAGGACTCAGGGCGGTGAACAGGCACAAAATAAAACACATAAATACAAAATTTAAAAGCAGAATAAAACCGAATTAAACAATGTAGCCCAAGATAAATTGAAAACATCCCAGTAATTTAAAAACAGATTTAAAATTTGCATTTTAAAAGAAAAGAAAAAAGGGGAAAAGATTAGGCCAGGCCACATTGATGGAATAAAAAGGTCTTAAGAGCACGGCGGAAAGTGTGCAGATCCGGGATCCTCCATATCTCCGGGGGGAGCTTGTTCCAGATAGTAGGTGTCCCCACAGAGAAGGCCCTCCCCCTAGGGGCCGCCAGTCGGAAGTGCTTGGGTGGTTGCACATGGTGGGGACAGAAACTGTCTGGCCCATGTGCTCACCTTACATACTTCAACCAGAGTTGGGCAGCTCACAGAGAGTTGAAAGGCAAGCATGATCACTCTTGACATGGCCTGGGGTGTCCACTTTGCAAAGAGGGGTATGTGAACTGTAGCCCACTGTGGCTGCAGGGTAGGACTATGCTCTCCATACAGCTATATGGGAGGAGCAAATTCTCAATCACTCCTGGAGGGAAGGAGATGAGAGAGAAGCAGGAGAGCTCACAGGGAATGGAAGGGTGCCCCCTCTCTGGAAGGAGCCTCTAATCCTGTAGCAGAGGTGGGTTTCAGCAGCTTCTGACCAGCTCTGGAGAACCGGTAGTGGAAATTTTGAGTAATTTGGAGAACCGGTAGTAAAAAATCTGACTGGCCCCGCCCCCATCTATTCTCTGCCTCCCAAGTCCCAGCTGATTGGGAGGAAATGGGGATTTTGCAGTAACCTTCCTCTGGAATGGGGTGGGAATGGAGATTTTACAGTATCCTTTCCCTGCCACGTCCACCATGCCACACCCACAAGCCATGCCACGCCCACCATGCCACACCCACAGAAGCAGTAGTAAAAAAATTTGAAACCCACCACTGCCCTGTAGGTGTATCCAGCTAGGACCACCAGTCACTGCAGCCCACCTGGTACCAATTCCTCTTTGACTAGAGCAACTAAAAATGGCGGAAGGCAAAAAGAATGGGGAAGGGACCCCAAATCGAGCAGGCAGTATAGGAAGAGGAGGTCAGTGCAGTGAGAAGGACCTTCTGGGACCGGTTTTGGTCTAGGAACAGTTGAGATACGCATAGCTAATTGTTCTGCATAGTAAATCTGCCGGCGCAATTGTCACACAGCAAATTGCTCAGGGAGAGGCAGTGGGGGAGGAGCGGATGGGAAGGGGCATCAGGGATGGGAGCCTGGGGTTGGGCAGCCAGGGAAAAGAGGATGCCATGGGTTGATTGGTGTGGGTGGCACAGTGAGGTGGCCACAGTGAGGTGGCTGCAGGAAATTGTGGGCCTATCAGGCCTATCAAATCACTAAGGCTGGACCAGTCAAATAGTTCCTGCCTCCCTGCAGAGAGTGGCAGCATAAAAGAAACTCAAAGTCATCAAGGCATGATCTGGCCAGGACAGAGGGGACCGGGATATCCCACATCACATGGCTAGGGGTCTGTTAAGAAAACTATGTTAGGTGTCTTATCACTGAATCACAGACAAGAATGAGGGTAGCCATGATGAGATGTGTTAAGGACATTGTTGTGTTAACCAACCAGCAGAGTAAGTGCACAGAGAAACGGTACTGAGAGCAAATGAATACAATACATACAAACTGGTTTAACAAAGCTTTTACTTTGTAGTGGAAAAAACAATTGCATAGTCTTTTAATCAATCCAAGTCTTTAGCCATTCAAATCAGTCCAGAGTTACAGAAATCTTCTTACCATACAAAACAGCAGTAGGTAATGAACAGCAATTGATCCATTCACAATGAGAGCTCCTTCACACACGACGGTAACAGTTCCAACCAACAAGTCATTCAACAATGACTATAGCTCGGCTCTCTTCTTATATACAGTTTACACTAGTAATTATCCACTTAAGACAAGTGGAGTCAGCAGTGCAATGACTCAACAGTACAATTATGATAATTGCAGTCAGCAGTCAGTCAGCAGTCAATTACAATGACTCATCAGTACAATTACTCAGCATTACATCTTAAAGTTACAGGACTCATTTACAGTTATAGAACACATATATTGCCTGGACAACCCGTTAGGCTTACACCACATCCTAACAAGATGCTTCCAAGGTCTACCCTGAAGATAGCAAACTGACATCCCTCAAGACCATAAGTCTGAGGAACCCCACAGTCAACTGTGAGATGTCTTCCAGAGGCTCAGATACGGAAGTTGCTGTGCAGCAGGGAGGCTGGTACAGTAGCAACGATCCCAACTGGTCCCATGAATAAATGTTCAAAAACAGAGTCTCAGACTCAGCAACTTGGGGAGCAGCACTGTGAAGACCAAAAGAGACTCCCCAATGACAAATGCTACCCTTAGGCTGTAGCAACAGAAATTTGCAAGTCTTGCACACACACACACACACACACCCAAATGCACTTAGTATCTTCTCTGAGATGCTTTCTAAAATTACATTTCTGCTTTGTGCCACCATTTCCGAGTAGCACTCATATTAGCTGACCCAACTATGGCAGAAGCCAAAATCCATCTTCTGTGTAGGAGTCTGCAGTCTGCGTATGTGCAGGAATTTTCCCTATCTTGGATGGCAAACCTCAGATAAGGAAGGTTACTTGCACGTAGGCACCAGGAAATGGCATTAGGAGATAAAACCCTAACTTTGTAAATAAGAGGAACAGGAGGAGAGGAAATGGGATTTGTGTGTTAGACTTTAACTGTAGCTAAATATTAGAAGTCCTTAAGTCAGTAGTAATGGTTAACCAAAGATTTTAGTTACCTGGAAGATTCTGTGAGCCAATGATATGCTGCCAAGTACAGTGTAACTTGAAAGTAACATGCTATATAATGTCACTATGTAAGGTAATAAGGTCACCACATTTATCCTCATCCTTTGTGTGTGTGGTCACTCAACACTTCTGCTCAGGGGTTCAGTTTCATGGAGGTCAACCACCCAACTTTATCATTGTTTTTTGACAAAGTGACAAAATTGGTGGACCAGAGGAATGCTGTCGATATAATTTACTTGGATTTTAGTAAAGCATTTGATAAAGTAGACTATAACCTACTACTAAATAAAGTAGAAAAATGTGGGTTAGACAGCATCACCATCAGATGGATCCGTAACTGGCTGACCAACCGCACTCAATGTGTAGTCCTTAATGGAACTGCATCTCCATGGAAGGAAGTATGCAGTGGAGTACCCCAGGGCTCTGTTTTAGACCCAGTGCTCTTCAACGTCTTCATCAATGACTTGGACGAGGGGATAGATGGGGAACTCATCAAATTTGCAGAAGACATCAAGCTGGCAGGAATAGCCAATACTCCAGAAGATAGGCTCAAGATACAGAAGGATCTTGACAGACTTGAACATTGGGTGCTAGCTAACAAAATGAAATTCAATGGTGAAAAAAGCAAGGTTCTGCATTTAGGGAAGAAAAACAAAATGCACAGGTACCGTATATGTGATACCTTGCTCAATAGTAGTAACTGTGAGAGGGATCTTGGAGTCTGTTCTGTCCCCGTCCTCCACACGCACAAACCCACACAGACAGACGAGGGTTAAATGACTGGCACACACGGAGGTTTCGTTATCAAGGCTTGGCAGCCCTATGGGAACCGGCTGCCAAGTTCTTTACTAAACAGGGAGGGGGGGGTATTCCTTCACCAGATAACAAACACATACACACCAGCTGGGAAAACACAGTCCAAATTCCAATCCTTGAAGCCTACTGAGGCTTGGCACCAAGAAACTAACAAGAATGAAACTTTGTCCATCACAGAATCCAAACTGCCACCCCACTCCTTTATATAGCCTGTGGGGTGTGGTCCAGTGACTCAGCTAATCCCTGGCACGCCTCCTCATTTGCTGGGATCTTTTAGCACGCCGACGCTGATGTGGGTCCAGCCACAGCTTGTCTCCCTCATCACTTTCCGACCGATCGGAGACACCTGGCTCCTGGCTAATCTCCTCTCCTTCGGCCGACAGCTGAGGAATTGCCAGAGAGGAGGGGCCGGGGGAGGGAGGCCTGGCTGGCTCCTCTCCTTCATGTTTGGAGCCTTCTTCCTCCAATGCGATGGGCTCGGGGGTCGGAGCCACAACAGAGTCATAGTGGACAACCATTTAGATATGAGCCAGCAGTGTGCAGTAGCTGCCAAAAAAGCCAACATAGTTCTGGACTGCATAAACAGAAGGATAGCATCAAGATCACGTGAAGTGTTAATACCACTTTATAATGCTTTGGTAAGGCCACACTTGGAATATTGCATTCAGTTTTGGTCGTCACAATGTAAAAAAGATGTTGAGACTCTAGAAAGGGTCCAGAGAAGAGCAACCAGGATGATTAGGGGATTGGAGGCTAAAACATATAAAGAACAGTTGCAGGAACTGGGTATGTCTAATTTAATGAAAAGAAGGACTAGGGGAGACATGATAGCAGTGTTCCAATATCTCAGGGGTTGTAACAAAGAAGAGGGAGTCAAACTATTCTCCAAAGCACCTGAGGGTAGAACAAGAAGCAATGGGTGAAAACTAATCAAGGAGAGAAGCAATTTAGAACTAAGGAGAAATTTCCTGACAGAACAATTAATAAGTGGAACAATTTGCTTCCAGAAGTTATGAATGCTCCAACACTGGAAATTTTTAAGAAGATGTTGGATAACCATTTGACTGAAGTGGTGTAGGGTTTCCTGCCTGGGCAGGGGGTTGGACTAGAAGACCTCCAAGGTCCCTTCCAACTCTGTTATTCTATTCTATTCTATTCTATCATGACTCCATCTGCTCTGTGCATTACAACACAAGACACAAACATGTTTTCCATTCTTTTGTGGCTATTCCTTGCAATTATCAGAAGAACAGTCATTCTTAATGTATCCCCCGTGGATTTCTAGACACAAAAATTTTCCAAGATAAAACTTGCTTTAAGAAATATCTCCGAGTTCACCAGATGGAGGCAGAAGATGTCACCACAGCTGATCTTGCAAAGAGCTCACTCCTGAGTTTGAAGAGACTCAAGTGCCTTCTTTGTCTCTTTGGTCACAAACAGCCCAAATACAGGTAAGAGAAAACTTCGTTGATATAAATTTGCCTGGGCCATTCAGGTGACACTCTGCCAAAGCTCTGCTGAGATTTCAAGAGCTACCTGCAATTCAGTTTCTGCACAAACTTTGTTTTCTGTTCTAGGAGGGAAGAAGATGGAAAAGACGGGGCAGGAGTCATGCTACTGCTGATTCCCTTCCAGCTCCTATCTCCAACTGCTCTAAAAAGACTGCAAACCATATATGTGTGAAGAAAGACTGGGCAGGAGTCATGCTACTGTTGATGCTGATGTTCTTCTGGCTCCTGGCTCCAACTACAGCAAAGAGGCTGCAAACCATATGCGTGCTCAGGGGTCATATCCAGTTATCACAAAGCCATTATAGGCCTGGTGATCTCATTGTTGGTGGAAATTTGCACAGGGGAACAGTTTTTAGGTCTGTTATCCCAGACTTTCAAAAAGACCCTTCGGAATTTATTAGACAAAATGTGTAAGTTTCAGCTGGAGGGGAAACATGTTGGCAATTGTTCACTTTGCTTTAAATTCAGAATTAAATACTTCTAGTAATTTGCGCTGTCCTAATGTAGTTCGCATTTTGTGCTTTTCTCAATAAACTACCAAGCTCTTCAAATAGGCTGGAATTCTCAATCTCCTCATCAGGAAGATGATAAAACAACAAAACTGAAGAGGGAATCGGTGCTGGCCTAGTGAAGAAGTCAAATTGTAATACGAATCTGAACAGTAACTTGTGGTTAGAAAACTCAAATAGCAGCTCAATCCTCTTCAAGTGTTCAGGAGTTCTAAAAATCCCTCTCAGTTTTGGAATCAGCATTGCGGATGAATAATGGCCTTCAGGAAATCTATGAGGTGGCCCCACATTGTAGTCCTGTGCTCAGCAATGATTACCACACTTGAAGAAGCTGCTACAAAAGAGACCTTAAATAATTATATTGAAAGTGGAGCAGTTGGAAAGGATTTCAGCCGCTGCAGCAAAGTGAATATGGCAGGGATGACAGAGGGATAAAAAAACGGTCTATGATATGGATGGAAAGGCTTGTCTCTTTTCTCACAAAGCCATCCAAGTTTAGACCCCCACCCCCCAAAAAAACCCCAAACCCAATAAAATTTGGGAGTTGTTCCTCCACCACCCCACAAAACAGTGATGCAACTCTATCAGTGCACACAAGTTTTTCTGTAATGTTTCCCAATCTTTTTCTCATTACAGGCTCATCCCCAGTAACTACCAGCAGTTCCTTGCATTGATGTTTGCTGTCTCCCAGGTCAATAACAATTTTCTTCTGCTTCCCAACATCACCCTTGGATTCCACATCTACTGCCATTTCCAGAGGGAGAAGATTATTTCCTTAAACAGCCTCTCCATGCTCTCCTCACGAGGCCAAGTGGTTCCAGGTTACAAATGTGACCTGCAGGACACTCTGCTCTCCATCATTGGTGGTCTCAGTGCCAAGTCCTCAAGGCTGATGGCCTCCATCTTCAGCATCTTTAAGGTCCCACAGGTAAGAGATTTCTCTTGGTACAACATGAAATAGAAAAAGATCAGAAACACACCCAGAAGCCAAAGATTAAAGGGTAGCCATCATTTTAGTGCCATTTATTCTTTGTATCAGGTTGTTGGTTTCTTCTCTTGTCTTCTATCATACCACAACCAGTCAAGATATGAAACTGGGGGCTCTTCCTAAGAAGGGAAGGAGATTAAGTTTGCCACTCAGAATGAGTCAGCCTGTCTGGAGAGCAAAAGCCACACAATGGTGACTCCTAAAGTTGCCCTAAGACTTTACTTTGTCTTTGAAAGATGAATCTCTTTTTCTCCAGCTCGGTGTTGGCTTTGAGTTCTCTCTGGGAGAGAGAAGAGTTTATCCTTCCTTTCTCCGGATTAATCCCAAAGAATCTCCTCAGTATGTGGGTTTAGTCCAGCTGCTCCTGTATTTCCAGTGGAACTGGGTTGGGCTTATGGCCCCTGAAGATGACAGGGGAGAATGTTTCATCTCAACTCTGATGCCCATGTTCAAGGAGAAGGAGATCTGCCTGGCCTTCACTAAAAGATTGAAATCAAATGATCTTCGGATTGTAATGAAAAAATTACTTCTCAATATCCAGGCTTGGTCAAAAATTGAAGTGATTATTCTGTTTGGAGACTCCGATTGTAGTGCCACTATACAGACAATTTTGTTTGTCCATGAAGATATGACCAAGACAACATTTCAGAATGTTTGGCTCTTAACCTCCCATTGGAAACTTAGTGGGGAGGAATATAAAAACACCTTGTTATATGTAAAGTCTTTCCATGGAGTCTTGCATTTCAGGGACCACACTGGGGATGTCTCAGAATTCAGCCATTTCCTCCTGTCTTTAGACCCCTTGAACCCCCAAGGAGACGTCTTTCTCCCTCTATGGTGGGAACATGTCTTTAACTGCAAGATCCACAAACCAGGCAAGATCCCTCCAAAGGGGGAAAAACAATGCACAGGAAAGGAGAATGTGCAGAAACTGCCAAATTACATTTTTGAAAGAAGCATGGCAAGTGAAAGTTACAACATCTACAATGCCATTTATGCTGTGGCACATGCTTTACATGCAATGTACGGATCCGGAGCCCGACCAACTGTGATGAGGCTTGGAAAGAGGATCTCAAATATTCAGTCATGGCAGGTAATTTCTGTGGCTTCCTTAGAAAGGAAAACACATTAAAAGCAGTTATTAGAAAGATATGAAATAAGAATGTTTTGTTGGAAGAGTTTAGAGAGGGGGGGAAAGGGGAAGTAAATCAAACAAGCTGTCCATAAGATCCATAGAAGAAAAACCTTCATAAAGTCCTGAAAATCTTCAATGGTTGCCTGAGTTTCAGGAGGTAACCATGACAGGGAGTAGATGTCAGTTGAGACCACAACAACAATGGCTGTGTTTGAGAAAGAAGCTTCTAGAAGTCAAAAGAAGACCTACTTGAGACAGTTGCATAACAACCTCTGTTTCCCTCAGCATGTAACCCAAATCCAACTTGTAGAAAGACACTCCATTCCTTTCAACCTTGGTTAATGTTTCTATAGTTTAACATCCTCTGTGACCCCTCCCAATTTGTCCAGTTTTACACTTGTTGCACTGCTCAGCTTGTTGTGTGAATGCAGAAAGTCTTTCTCCACTTGAGCACATAAAGCAGGACTCAAAATAGTCTTAATGAGTTGTTTGTCTCAAACCCATCAGATTTTTCTGCATTAATGGATAGGCGTTGAACTTCTCTAAACAGTGAAGAGACAAACCAGGGCAAGCCCTTCCTTTTCCTTGATGTCCATTTCATCAGACGTTGTTCCTGCATTGTGCTCTGTTCGATTCTCATGCAGAGAAAATCTCAGGAATTGTACTCTGCTGTCATACAAATTATTTAATCGTTGCTAAAGTGAATTTATAAGTTTCAAGACCTCAGGACAAAGTAAATATTTAAAACTACATGTAATCAAGCATCACCTTCGTACCTTCCGCAAAGCCTTGAAGACTTACTTATTCCAGCAAGCCGGCCTAGCTTAAATGGTTTTAAATTGGGATTTTGAATTTTATAGACTTGGGGTTTTAAATTGGGAGGCCGATCGATTTAATATCTTTTATTTTATCTTAATTTTTGTATTGTATGTATTTTAATTCTGGCTGTCCACCGCCCTGAGTCCCTTCTGGGAGAAGGGCGGGATACAAATTAAATTATTATTATTATTATCACAGGAGGAAAACCATATAGTATGATTAATTTTGGAATGTGGCACTAAAATCTTTCAATGTACTTACTCTGATAAAGCTTGGTTTGAAGAAACCATGATAAAAAGGACCAAAGTTTCAGAGTTAAACATTTGGTGTTACTGCGGATTCCTCAGTTTTCCACCAAGAGAACTCCTCTAGCTTTTCAGACAGAAATTCATCTTCTCTCTCTTTTTTTAAAAAAAAGGGTTTTTTTTATTAAATATACAATTTAAAAACATTGGACATGGTACAACTTTTCTGGTTCCAACATTTCCACCAGATTTTTCCTTATAACAACTACAATTCATATTCCATATATACCTTTGTACAGTCTAACAAAATTCCGCTAGGTACATCTCTTCGTCCGAGAAAATTGCATTCAGTACCAATACAGCTCCTACTTATCAGATAGTATTGTTCTTCTTCAGGGATACGACTGATCCCAGACCTCCGTACTTTCCGCCAGGCCCTGAAGACTTTCTTATTTCAGCAAGCTGGGCTGGCTTAAAAAAATTTTAACTGGTTAATTTTATGGGTAAGGGGTTTTAAATTGGGGAAGCCAAATTGATTTAATTATGTTTTAAATTATTTGAATTTTCATATTGTATGTATTTTAATCTTGGCTGTTCACTGCCCTGAGTCCTTCGGGAGAAGGGCGGTATAAAAAATTTAATAAATAATAATAATAAAATAATGTCCGTCATCGGACATTGGCGATCATGTTGGCAAGCCTATTTTTGTCAACAGCCGTATGAAAAAGTGCTGCTGAGTTTTGTCCAAATCGGTCCCTTAGGTTTTGAAGCTATGATGTTCTTCTTCTGCCTGGGCCTCATTTGCCTTCAATAATCACATAGTATACTAATTCTCCAACTCTCTATTTATACCTTTTTTTTTTTTAATTTGATTTATATGCCGCCCTTCTCCGGAGACTCGGGGCGGCTTACAATGCGCTAAGCAATAGCCTTCATACTTTTTGTATATTTATACAAAGTCAGCTTATTGCCCCCACAAACTGGGTCCTCAATTTACCTACCTTAGAAAGGATGGAAAGCTGAGTCAACCTTGAGCCTTGGTGAGATTCGAACCTGCAATAATTGCAGGCAGTTGATGTTAATAACAGGGCTTTAGACCACTGTACTATCCAAGGCGCTATTTCTCTATCCCAACTTTCTTCCTCCTCCCCAAACATTGATACGTTTTAGTCCAGATTTCATAATACTCCGTTTCACCCTTGTCTTTGAGTTCCAGACTCAGTCTGTCCATTTCTGTGCAAGTCAGTATCTTATTTATTATCTCTTCTTCAGGTGGGTTTTCTTTACTTTTCCAGTTTTGCACGAAGACCAATTTCGCTGCTGTTAGTATATTCAACATTAGATGTATCATTCTTTTATTGTATTTATCCCTTATGATACCCAATAGGAAGAATTCTGGCTTTAACTCTATGTTCTGATTTAACATATCTTCTGGCCGTCGTTTTATCTGGTGCCAAAAGTCCCTGGCAAAAATTTCGGGCAGACTCACCACATATGGCAATAGGTTCCTGGCAGTACCTTACATTTCCAGCACATTGATGAGAGGTTTTTATTCATCTTAGCTAGTCTTGTGGGTGGGAGATGCCATCTATAAAACATCTTAATAGATTTTCTTTGTATGTATTGGCTAGAGTTAATTTTCTTTTTCTCTCCCATAGTTCCTGCCATTTATCTAAATCGATACTATAACCAAAGTTTTTACTCCAAGCTAGCATAGTTTCTGTCAGGTATGCTTCCTTCAATTACCAGGAAAGAAAAGACCAGACTCCATTATATTAGAAAATCTGTACTTTTACTGGCATAGAAAATGAACGCAACCAAGCGAAGCTGAAACTAAGACTTTTTCGCGCTAGCCTGCATATACAAATCATCCCCTCCCATTGTCCATCGTAAATCATCCAATCCACAGGTCTTCTAGGGGTCAGGTGGAAGCACGTCTGCCCGCATCATCAATCAGGAATGTCACGACGGTTGGTCCGATAACGGTGGTTTCGATTTCCCCTCCTAAACATACTAGCATCTAAATAAGTTTCACTTTCGCCCCCCCATAGCCCACACACCCCCTCCCCCTTTCTATGGCAGCCAAGCAATAAGGCGGAGGCTGACATTCGGCCCCTCTGCAGCAGAGACATTAGTCCTAAATAGGGAAAGAGAAAGCAACAAAGAGAAACAATATACACAGATATTAGGGTTTATCAGGATACTTGGTGTGAAACAATTGTACTTTTTTCGGTGCCCTGACATCCCGTTTGTTCACCCACTCAGCTTGTGACAACGGGAAATGTTTCCAGGCCACCAAGTATTGCACCTTACCATGATGTTTTCTAGAGTCCAGGATCTCTTTTACCTCAAAATGTTGTTCTCCTTCTATTAAAATGGGGACGGGTGCAGGGCCCTGACTTGGGCGCAAAGGAGATAGGTGCTCTGGTTTTAACAAGCTAACATGAAACACAGGGTGGATCCGTCTCAAGGTTTTTGGTAGCTCCAACTCGACTGTGACTGCATTAATAAGTCTAATGATGGGGAATGGACCTACATACTTAGGCCCAAGCTTTTTAGATTTTTGAGAGGTCTGCAAATACTTGGTGGAAAGGTAGACCCTATCACCCACTTTATAGACCTGTGGGGAACACCTTTTTTTGTCAGCTTGAGATTTATGGGCTTGGTGGGCCTCATCTAACGCTTTTCGAGTTACAGCCCAAGTACTTCTGAGTTGTTCAATCCACTCAATCAAAGAAGGATTCTGTGGATCCCCCTGAGGCAACTCGGGAATAGGAACAAAATCTTGGCCCAATGCAACCTTAAATGGAGTGAACCCGGTGCTGCTATGAATGGAGTTATTATATGCCACCTCAGCGAATGGCAACAAATCTACCCAGTCGTCCTGTTGGTAATTTATGTAACATCTCAGGTACTGCTCTAGCACGCCATTGGTTCTTTCACAAGCCCCATTTCTCTGAGGGTGGTGGGCGGAGCTTAGCCCCTGGGCAGAGCCTATCAATTTTAAAAATTCCCTTCAAAATTTGGACGTAAATTGTACACCTCTGTCAGAAATTATCCGCTTAGGAGCTCCATGCAATCGATAAACATGTCGAATGAACAATTTTGCAAGGGTTTTAGCTGAAGGGATTTTGGAACAAAGAATGAAGTGTACTTGTTTGGAAAATAAGTTTGTCACCACCCAAATTACTGTGCACCCCTCACTCTCTGGTAGGTCAACGATAAAATCCATGGATATCTCCTTCCAAGGGGCGCTAGGTCTTGCCACACTTTGAAGTAAGCCAGGGGTTTTCCCTGGAGGTCTTTTAGCGGAAGCACATATCGGGCAACTTGCTACGTATGCTTCTATGTCCTTTTTGTGTGCAGGCCACCAGAATTGTCTCTTGACGAGTTGCAAAGTTTTAACAAACCCAAAATGTCCCGCCATTTTGGCGTCATGAGCGTACTGCAATACTGTTGTTCTTAAGCTGGCAGGAACATACAATTTAGCCCCAATCCAGGGTAGTCCATCACGGAGAGTGCATTCATTTGAATGATTTTGTAACTATTCATCCGTTCTCAGGGCTTCACGTAGTTTTTGAAGCAAATCGCCCGAGAGAGCCGGATCGGATCTCGTTTGTGCTCTGGTAGTCACTGGCGCTGCTAGTTGCATCGAAGGGATGATAGGACGCACCACCTCTTTCTTTGTACTGTTGTATTGAGGCAGTCTGGAGAGTGCATCTGCCATGAAATTCTTCCCTCCTGGAAGATATCGCAGGGTGAAATTAAATCGGTTGAAATGTTGGGCCCAACGAACTTGTTTTGGTGATAGTTTACGCGGGGTCTTCAACGCTTCTAGGTTTTTATGGTCAGTCCAAACCTCGAACGGATGTTTAGCCCCCTCCAGAAAATGTCTCCATGTTAACAAAGCCCAGCGCACCGCAAAAGCTTCCTTCTCCCATATGGCCCATCTCCTTTCAGTTTCGGACAGTTTCCGAGAGGTGTAAGCACAGGGTTGTAAATTCCCTTCGGCATTCTTTTGTAGGAGAACCGCCCCCACGGCCACGTCGCTTGCATCTGCCTGTACTACGAAAGGTTCTTCCATGTTTGGGTGTTTGAGAACTGGTTCAGCAGCAAACAGTCATTTTAACTTTTCGAATGCTGCCTGGCACTCCATAGTCCATTCAAGGGGTCGGGAGGGTTTTGGTTTTAATTCTCCCTTTGTCTTTAAAAGATTGGTTATGGGTAGTGCGATTTGGCGAAGGAGGGGATAAATTGTCTATAAAAATTTGCAAATCCCAGGAAGCTCTGCAGTTGCTTGCGAGTACGTGGCGCAGCCCACTCCATTACTGCCTTGACCTTTCCAGGATCCATCTCTATTCCCTCATGCAATATGCGATACCCCAGGTAGTCAATTTTGCTTTGGTGGAACTCACACTTAGAAAGTTTGGCATATAGTTCAGCAACCCTGAGTTTTTTCAGGACAGTTCGCACCAATTTAACATGATCGTTCATGTTCTCGGAGTAGATAAGAATGTCACCAAGTAGACCAATACTCCTTTGTACAGGTGTTCATGCAGTACTTCATTGATCAATTGCATGAACACCGCAGGGGCTCCCTGTAGTCCAAAAGGGAGCACCCTGAATTGGAAACATCCCAAGGGGCAATTGAATGCGGTTTTCCATTCATCCCCTTCTCTAATTCTCACTCGATAGTAGGCCTCTCGTAAGTCCAGTTTGGTGAAAACTTTCCCTTTTCCTAAGTGGGCTAACATGTCTTTCATAAGTGGTAAGGGGTAAACGTTTTCCACACAAATGGCGTTCAGATTCCGGTAGTCGACCACCAGCCTAAAGGACCCATCCTTCTTTTCTCGGAACATGACTGGCGCCGCCACCCTGGGTCGGGCTGGTTGTATGAAACCCCACTGTAGATTTTTATCAATGAAATTTTGCAGTTCCTCCAGTTCTCACGGGGTCATGGAGTATAATTTTGGTTTAGGGAGTTTCACCCCTGGCAGAATTTCAATGGTACAGTCCGTAGTTCTATGAGGGGGTAGGGTATCTGAAGCTTTTTCGCTAAAAACTTCCCTAAGATCCCAATACTCTTTTGGAATCTTTTCCTCCCCCTCAATGTGACCAATGGCCACTTCTGCCTTTTCGGGTTTTGTCCCCTCCTCCCGAGGGATTTCTTTCTTTCCTCATTCGGGATTTTTGGTGCGAAAATGCAAAACCCCCGTCTTCCAATTAACCCGTGGGTTCCATCTACGGAGCCAGGGTAGTCCAAGGATGAGGGGCCATTCCATGCCAGAGGCCACAATGAACCTGAGGGTCTCTATGTGATTCCCCAACTGCATCTCAATCGTTTCAGTTGCAAAGGTGGCTGGACCCCCTCCC